>OV050030.1:126480897-126622757 GCA_920105625.2 Clusia tigrina
ATATATATATATATATATATATATATATATTATATATATATATATATATATATATATATATAATATATATATATATATATATATATATATATATATATATATATATATATATATATATATATATATATATATATATATATATATATATATATATATATATAGTGAGAGGTGTCACGACGGCATTAAGACAGCGCAATTTTTTGCGATTAAGCTTTAAAGGGTCAAGCAACGTCGGAGTGCCAGTGATAAACGTATTAACAACCACCACGACCTTCACCTTTCAGCTTACCCATCACATC
The DNA here is from genome assembly GCA_920105625.2 of Clusia tigrina. NCBI lineage: Eukaryota > Metazoa > Arthropoda > Insecta > Diptera > Clusiidae > Clusia > Clusia tigrina. The sequence goes on from OV050030.1 coordinate 126,481,197, forward strand.
CATTAGCCAGACACGTGAGCTTTCAGCTTATCCACAAACCCGCATCTCAGCTATTAGAGTACCCAAAAACTATAAAAGTTCTGCTCCAGCTCTAGGTCTAGATTGTCCATAGCGCTCGAAAGTTTCGCATGGCAGCTTCTGCGATGAGAACCTCATACTGTGCGGACAGTAGTTTTTTTTGCATGTGCTAAATAAATTTCGAGTGTAAATGAATGTGTGGTTGGATTGAGTGTTTGTGTATGTGATTATATGTAGATGAGTGCTAACTAGAAAGAGCGATGAAGTTGGGAGACACTTTGGAACTACAAGGAAGAATCGTGCTGATTATGGTAGTAGGACTAGTGAGATAGTGTAGAGTTTACAATAAAAAATATATATTTTAGCTGTTTATTATCTTATTTGTTTATTAATTAACACACTTCGTAGTGCGAAACAAAATAGAAATATATAAAATCAATTCGAAGCTCATTTTAGTCAGTGTTAAATAGTTTTTATTGTAAAGCTCTGTGGTACACAACATTTTTCGTTTTTCACTATCGGTGGAAATATACAAATCCGATGGTTTGCCAACACGCGAACAGGCAACATACAGTTGTCCATGTGAGAAAAGTGGATACTCTAAATTAACTCCACAAATTCCTAACGATTGGCCTTGCGCCTTATTAGTAGTAACCGCAAAAGCAAGGCAAACAGGAAACTGAAGTCGTTTAAATTCAAATGGCATATCAGATGGAACGATTGGGATGCGTGGAATGAAGACACCTTCGCCTTTGAATTTCCCAGTTAAAATAGTAGCTTCAATTACAGTTAAAATAGTAGCTTAAAATAGTTGCTATCGAAAGCAAGAGAGTTTGGATATGTTTTTCGGTTGCTCCTCAATTATATGGTGATTTAAAGTGAAGTAATTTAATGGTTCGAGTCTTAAGTCAGCGAAATAGATGCATAATAAAAGTCAGTGAGTGAAATTGGCAAAAGGAGTTTGTGCGAAATATAAAATATCAGATTTTAAACTTAAAATTTGAATTTGTGTTAGCTTCTAATAAAGAAGCGGAACTATAGCGGTCAGTGAATGAGTATATTGCGCTGTCCCACTCACCCAGTGCGCTCTCCTGTTCAGAGCATGCGCTCTCAAAGAGTGCCTGCACTTGCACCAACACCTGATCTGCCTCAGTCGCTTTCTCAGCAGCGTTCGGTAATCGCGCAACTGAGTGAGTACAGTATGTTACCTTCTCTCCCCAATGCAAGGTCCGATGTTCTCGGCATGACTGTCGATTGTGGTTTGACGACTAATGTGGTTCGCTCAACACCTTTGCCTGCAAAACAAGAGACAGGCGAGCGGAGGTAGCATGTCCAACAACGGCGAGCGGCCGGGCAGCGGCCCTCATGCGACTGCAACCCTACAGCGTTCAATTGCGACTGGACTTAACAATGCAAGTGCAAGTACACACAGTTCGCACTCAAACCTGAACCAATGTCGAAAAGTGTCACTGGCGTCTTGGAGCGCTCAATGTTCAACACCCAGCCCAACGGCGTCCACAACTAAACAGTGCAAACAGGTTCCATCCACGTCTCTCGCTCACTCGTCCGATCGTGCTAGAAAAAATTCGCCGGCAGTAGCTGAGCACACTGAAAATGCACTCACACCAACCATCAATGCAAACCACTCAACCAAAAATTTTTCAAGCAACCCAGAAGGGAAAAGTGGAACATCACAAACTGGTTTAGATAGGTATATCCTTATAAACAAGCGCAAGCGAAGCCCAAAATCGAGTGGCATCAAAAATCAGCAGTAGTAATAATCGCTTCGCACTACTTCAAAGTGCTGAGGAGGTAGGACGCACCCAAACCTAATACCGTATTTAAACCACCTCCCATTTACCTACGGGAACGTAACTCCAGTAAATTATTTGCAAAGCTTACCGAGCTTATTGGTCCAAAAAATTTCCAAGTCACCCCTCTTGAGAAAGGAAATATCCAGGAAACAAAAATCGAATTACATAGTGAGAGCAATTACAGAGTGGTTATAAAAAACTTCGACACTGATAAAAAAAAGCTAATACACCTATCAGCTTAAAAGCAGCAAAGGCCTTACCATTGTCTTAGGGACTTGAATCGGATATTCCCCTTGCTGAACTCAAAGAATCACTACATGAAGCAGGGTTCACTGCCCGCTCTATTATAAATATAATAAATCGCAAGAGAAACCCTCAGCCGTTGTTTCGCGTAGAATTGGAGCCTGAAACGCAAAAGCTTAAAAAAGGAGAAGTGCATGGTATTTATAATCTCCGCTATCTTATGCATCGTAGAATTACAGTGGAGGAGCCTCTGAAACGAAACGGCCCAGTTCAATGTTCTAATTGCCAAGAATTTGGGCACACAAGGTCCTACTGCACTCTTCGTAGTGTATGTGTTGCCTGTGGTGAGTGTACGAAGACTAAAACTGATAGAGCTGCTAGAAAGTGCAACAATTGTGGTGGTAACCATACTGCCAACTACAGAGGTTGCCCTGCTTACCAGGAAATTAAGAACAATGACCCTCAGTAAAAGAATAAGCGCACTCAACCTAGTCCAAATATACCGCCCATTGCACAACCACAGAAGTCAATTCCATACCCCGTCGCTAAGGACGACGTATGTAGGGGTACTTAGGTTAGGGAAGGATCAGCAGTGCGGGACTGGTTCAAATCTGCATAATTTTGAAGGAATGATAGCAACGCTCACACAATGTATGACGCAGAATGCACACGGTGTAAGCCAGCACAAGTTAGAAATCAACAAATTTTTACTCACTAATGAAATCGACATACTTCTTATATCCGAAACCCATCTAACCAAAAAACACAATTTTAAATACCGGTATATAAATTCTATGATACAAAGCATCTCGTTGGTAAAGCCCATGGTGGCACTGGAATCCTAATCAAAACAAAGAATAAAATACTTCGCTATGGAAGAATACAACACGGAGTACCTACAAGCAACATCAATTTGTCTGGACGGATGGGAGGATAACTTAACAATATCCGCTGTGTACTTGCCCACCTAGATTTAAAATAACAAGTAACCAAATCTCAGATTTCTTCTCCACACTTGGAACAAGTTTTCTAGCACACTTACTGGGGCCCACGGCTAACAACAACAAAAGGAAACCAATTATATAACTTCATGCTTTCTGACACCAAGATTGATATTATCTCTTCAGGACAACCATCGTACTGGCCGACAGAGCCACGTAAGATACCTGACCTTATTGATTTTGGAGTTGCTAGAAACCTAAAACGAGAGCAACTCAAAGTAGAACACCTTAACGACCTATCTTCAGATCACTCTCCTATTATAATACATCTGAACAAAAAAGTTACGCCCTACCTACGAATTCACACCCACTAAAACTAACTGGCTGAAATACAGAAAATACATCAGTAGTCATCTCAGCTTAAACCCACGTCTCAAAACTAATGACGACATTGAAACATTTCTGGAACAATTTACCTTGACCCTAAGATTAGCTGTGCGCCACTCTGCGGAAAAGCGTGACAACAACTGCAACAGCATCCGGCGCCCACAAACCTCAACCCAAATCGATATTCTCCTTACTGAAAAAAGGAAGACGCATCGTGAATGGCAAAAATCCAGGTCCCCTTTCCTAAAACGGAAGTTATCTATTGCCAGTGAAAATTTGAGAAAAGCCTTGCGTCTAGAATCAGATCGTTGCCTGGACCAATATATCCAAAACCTTTCTCCGACTTACGTCACCAATACTCTCGGTGGAAAGCTGTCAGAGAAATGAAAGCACCTACACGCGGAATTCCACCGATTCGTACAAAAAACGGAAACTGGGCAAGAAGCGATGATGAAAAGTCTGCTGTTTTCGCCGAACACTTAAGAGATGTTTTTACCCCCAACCCACCTCGCAATACCAATAACCTAATATTAACCCCCTCGCCAGATACAACATGCTCGCCTATTAAATTAAAAACAAAATAAGTAAGTAATGCGATTAGTAACCTTGTTCTTAACAAAGCTCCAGGACACGACCTCATTACTGGAAAAATGATAAAGGAGTTACCCCAAATGGCCATCATCTTACTTACTTCACTATTTAATGGCTTGTTGCGCTTAGGATACTTTCCTAATGCCTGGAAAGTCTCAGTAATCACAATGATCCCGAAACCAGGAAAAAACCCCTCCCAATCGTCATCATATAGACGATTAGCCTCCTGTCTCTCTTATCAAAACTCTTAGAAAGGCTTTTTCTTGCAAAACTAATGCCGCATATAAACGAAAAACGCACTATTCTCACTCACCAATTTGGCTTCCGCGAACACCATACTACAATAGAGCAGGTTCATCAAATAGTGAACGAGATAAAAAACGCGTTCGACAAAAAGCAATAGGCAATAGACAAGGTCTGGCACGAGCGGCTTATTTACAAAATAAAAAAAACTGTTGCCCACAAAAGTACACGACATAATCGAATCGTATCTGAGGGGCAGAAAGTTCAAGGTAAGGAACAATAATGCTTACTCTAAATGCTTTGACATCAAAGCTGGTGTACCACAAGGAAGCGTGCTATGTCCGGTGTTGGTCTCTACTATTTACCTCAGATCTGCCTACCAATAAATACTTAACAACAGCAACTTTCGCAGATGATACAGCTATCCTTAGCATTCATCCGAATTCCAAAAACGCATCCCGTGACATAGAAGCTCATCTGGTCCTAGTAACAAATTGGTTGGCTGACTGGCGAATAAACGTTAATGAATCGAAAAGAACTCATATTACCTTTACTATAAAAAAAGGTACATGTCCAGCGATAAAACTCAACTACGTTCCTATTCCTCAAGGAAGGAGGTGAAGTACCTAGGAATTCATCTTGACTCACGTTTGACATGGAAGCGCCACATCGAAGGCAAAAAAAAAACAAATGACCTTGAAAGCAAATAGCCTACACTGGCTCATGCACAAAAATTCCAGGTTGCGTCTAGAATATAAAACACTGCTGTACAAAACCATCATAAAACCAATTTGGACGTACGGTTGTGGGGTGGCGCAAGCAACTCTAACATAGAACTGATTCAAAGAGCGCAGTCCAAAATTCTAAGAACCATTACTGGGGCTCCTTATATATATATATATATATATATATATATATATATATATAATATATATATATATATATATATATATATATTATATATATATATATATATATATATATATATATATATATATATAGTATATATATATATATATATATATATATATATATATATATATATATATATATATATATATATAATATATATATATATATATATATATATATATATATATATATATATATATATATATATATATATATATATATATATATATATATATATATATATATATATATATATATATATATATATATATATATATATATATATATATATTATATATATATATATATATATATATATATATATATATATATATATATATATATATATATATATATATATATATATATATATATATATATATATATATATATATATATTATATATATATATATATATATATATATATATATATATATATATATATTTATATATATATATATATAATATATATATATATATATATATATATATATATATATATATATATATATATATATATATATATATATATATATATATATATATATATATATATATATATATATATATATATATATATATATATATATATATATATATATATATATATATATATATATATATATATATATATATATATATATATATATATATAATATATATATATATATAATATATATATATATATATATATATATATATATATATATATATATATATATATATATTATATATATATATATATATATATATATATATATATATATATATATATATATATATATATATATATATATATATATATATATATATATATATATATATATATATATATATATATATATATATATATATATATATATATATATATATATATATATATATATATATATATATATATATATATATATATATATATATATATATATATATATATATATATATATATATATATATATATATATATATATATATATATATATATATATATATATATATATATATATATATATATATATATATATATATATATATATATATATATATATATATATATATATATATATATATATATATATATATATATATATATATATATATATATATATATATATATATATATATATATATATATATATATATATATATATATATATATATATATATATATATATATATATATATATATATATATATATATATATATATATATATATATATATATATATATATATATATATATATATATATATATATATATATATATATATATATATATATATATATATATATATATATATATATATATATATATATATATATATATATATATATATATATATATATATATATATATATATATATATATATATATATATATATATATATATATATATATATATATATATATATATATATATATATATATATATATATATATATAGTGAGAGGTGTCACGACGGCATTAAGACAGCGCATTTTTTTGCGATTAAGCTTTAAAGGGTCAAGCAACGTCGGAGTGCCAGTGATAAACGTATTAACAACCACCACGACCTTCACCTTTCAGCTTACCCATCACATCCATTAGCCAGACACGTGAGCTTTCAGCTTATCCACAAACCCGCATCTCAGCTATTAGAGTACCCAAAAACTATAAAAGTTCTGCTCCAGCTCTAGGTCTAGATTGTCCATAGCGCTCGAAAGTTTCGCATGGCAGCTTCTGCGATGAGAACCTCATACTGTGCGGACAGTAGTTTTTTTGCATGTGCTAAATAAATTTCGAGTGTAAATGAATGTGTGGTTGGATTGAGTGTTTGTGTATGTGATTATATGTAGATGAGTGCTAACTAGAAAGAGCGATGAAGTTGGGAGACACTTTGGAACTACAAGGAAGAATCGTGCTGATTATGGTAGTAGGACTAGTGAGATAAGTGTAGAGTTTACAATAAAAAATATATATTTTAGCTGTTTATTATCTTATTTGTTTATTAATTAACACACTTCGTAGTGCGAAACAAAATAGAAATATATAAAATCAATTCGAAGCTCATTTTAGTCAGTGTTAAATAGTTTTTATTGTAAAGCTCTGTGGTACACAACATTTTTCGTTTTTCACTATCGGTGGAAATATACAAATCCGATGGTTTGCCAACACGCGAACAGGCAACATACAGTTGTCCATGTGAGAAAAGTGGATACTCTAAATTAACTCCACAAATTCCTAACGATTGGCCTTGCGCCTTATTAGTAGTAACCGCAAAAGCAAGGCAAACAGGAAACTGAAGTCGTTTAAATTCAAATGGCATATCAGATGGAACGATTGGGATGCGTGGAATGAAGACACCTTCGCCTTTGAATTTCCCAGTTAAAATAGTAGCTTCAATTACAGTTAAAATAGTAGCTTAAAATAGTTGCTATCGAAAGCAAGAGAGTTTGGATATGTTTTTCGGTTGCTCCTCAATTATATGGTGATTTAAAGTGAAGTAATTTAATGGTTCGAGTCTTAAGTCAGCGAAATAGATGCATAATAAAAGTCAGTGAGTGAAATTGGCAAAAGGAGTTTGTGCGAAATATAAAATATCAGATTTTAAACTTAAAATTTGAATTTGTGTTAGCTTCTAATAAAGAAGCGGAACTATAGCGGTCAGTGAATGAGTATATTGCGCTGTCCCACTCACCCAGTGCGCTCTCCTGTTCAGAGCATGCGCTCTCAAAGAGTGCCTGCACTTGCACCAACACCTGATCTGCCTCAGTCGCTTTCTCAGCAGCGTTCGGTAATCGCGCAACTGAGTGAGTACAGTATGTTACCTTCTCTCCCCAATGCAAGGTCCGATGTTCTCGGCATGACTGTCGATTGTGGTTTGACGACTAATGTGGTTCGCTCAACACCTTTGCCTGCAAAACAGAGACAGGCGAGCGGAGGTAGCATGTCCAACAACGGCGAGCGGCCGGGCAGCGGCCCTCATGCGACTGCAACCCTACAGCGTTCAATTGCGACTGGACTTAACAATGCAAGTGCAAGTACACACAGTTCGCACTCAAACCTGAACCAATGTCGAAAAGTGTCACTGGCGTCTTGGAGCGCTCAATGTTCAACACCCAGCCCAACGGCGTCCACAACTAAAGAGTGCAAACAGGTTCCATCCACGTCTCTCGCTCACTCGTCCGATCGTGCTAGAAAAAATTCGCCGGCAGTAGCTGAGCACACTGAAAATGCACTCACACCAACCATCAATGCAAACCACTCAACCAAAAATTTTTCAAGCAACCCAGAAGGGAAAAGTGGAACATCACAAACTGGTTTAGATAGGTATATCCTTATAAACAAGCGCAAGCGAAGCCCAAAATCGAGTGGCATCAAAAATCAGCAGTAGTAATAATCGCTTCGCACTACTTCAAAGTGCTGAGGAGGTAGACGCACCCAAACCTAATACCGTATTTAAACCACCTCCCATTTACCTACGGGAACGTAACTCCAGTAAATTATTTGCAAAGCTTACCGAGCTTATTGGTCCAAAAAATTTCCAAGTCACCCCTCTTGAGAAAGGAAATATCCAGGAAACAAAAATCGAATTACATAGTGAGAGCAATTACAGAGTGGTTATAAAAAACTTCGACACTGATAAAAAAAAGCTAATACACCTATCAGCTTAAAAGCAGCAAAGGCCTTACCATTGTCTTAGGGACTTGAATCGGATATTCCCCTTGCTGAACTCAAAGAATCACTACATGAAGCAGGGTTCACTGCCCGCTCTATTATAAATATAATAAATCGCAAGAGAAACCCTCAGCCGTTGTTTCGCGTAGAATTGGAGCCTGAAACGCAAAAGCTTAAAAAAGGAGAAGTGCATGGTATTTATAATCTCCGCTATCTTATGCATCGTAGAATTACAGTGGAGGAGCCTCTGAAACGAAACGGCCCAGTTCAATGTTCTAATTGCCAAGAATTTGGGCACACAAGGTCCTACTGCACTCTTCGTAGTGTATGTGTTGCCTGTGGTGAGTGTACGAAGACTAAAACTGATAGAGCTGCTAGAAAGTGCAACAATTGTGGTGGTAACCATACTGCCAACTACAGAGGTTGCCCTGCTTACCAGGAAATTAAGAACAATGACCCTCAGTAAAAGAATAAGCGCACTCAACCTAGTCCAAATATACCGCCCATTGCACAACCACAGAAGTCAATTCCATACCCCGTCGCAAGGACGACGTATGTAGGGGTACTTAGGTTAGGGAAGGATCAGCAGTGCGGGACTGGTTCAAATCTGCATAATTTTGAAGGAATGATAGCAACGCTCACACAATGTATGACGCAGAATGCACACGGTGTAAGCCAGCACAAGTTAGAAATCAACAAATTTTTACTCACTAATGAAATCGACATACTTCTTATATCCGAAACCCATCTAACCAAAAAACACAATTTTAAATACCGGTATATAAATTCTATGATACAAAGCATCTCGTTGGTAAAGCCCATGGTGGCACTGGAATCCTAATCAAACAAAGAATAAAATACTTCGCTATGGAAGAATACAACACGGAGTACCTACAAGCAACATCAATTTGTCTGGACGGATGGGAGGATAACTTAACAATATCCGCTGTGTACTGCCCACCTAGATTTAAAATAACAAGTAACCAAATCTCAGATTTCTTCTCCACACTTGGAACAAGTTTTCTAGCACACTTACTGGGGCCCACGGCTAACAACAACAAAAGGAAACCAATTATATAACTTCATGCTTTCTGACACCAAGATTGATATTATCTCTTCAGGACAACCATCGTACTGGCCGACAGAGCCACGTAAGATACCTGACCTTATTGATTTTGGAGTTGCTAGAAACCTAAAACGAGAGCAACTCAAAGTAGAACACCTTAACGACCTATCTTCAGATCACTCTCCTATTATAATACATCTGAACAAAAAGTTACGCCCTACCTACGAATTCACACCCACTAAAACTAACTGGCTGAAATACAGAAAATACATCAGTAGTCATCTCAGCTTAAACCCACGTCTCAAAACTAATGACGACATTGAAACATTTCTGGAACAATTTACCTTGACCCTAAGATTAGCTGTGCGCCACTCTGCGGAAAAGCGTGACAACAACTGCAACAGCATCCGGCGCCCACAAACCTCAACCCAAATCGATATTCTCCTTACTGAAAAAAGGAAGACGCATCGTGAATGGCAAAAATCCAGGTCCCCTTTCCTAAAACGGAAGTTATCTATTGCCAGTGAAAATTTGAGAAAAGCCTTGCGTCTAGAATCAGATCGTTGCCTGGACCAATATATCCAAAACCTTTCTCCGACTTACGTCACCAATTACTCTCGGTGGAAAGCTGTCAGAGAAATGAAAGCACCTACACGCGGAATTCCACCGATTCGTACAAAAAACGGAAACTGGGCAAGAAGCGATGATGAAAAGTCTGCTGTTTTCGCCGAACACTTAAGAGATGTTTTTACCCCCAACCCACCTCGCAATACCAATAACCTAATATTAACCCCCTCGCCAGATACAACATGCTCGCCTATTAAATTAAAAACAAAATAAGTAAGTAATGCGATTAGTAACCTTGTTCTTAACAAAGCTCCAGGACACGACCTCATTACTGGAAAAATGATAAAGGAGTTACCCCAAATGGCCATCATCTTACTTACTTCACTATTTAATGGCTTGTTGCGCTTAGGATACTTTCCTAATGCCTGGAAAGTCTCAGTAATCACAATGATCCCGAAACCAGGAAAAAACCCCTCCCAATCGTCATCATATAGACCGATTAGCCTCCTGTCTCTCTTATCAAAACTCTTAGAAAGGCTTTTTCTTGCAAAACTAATGCCGCATATAAACGAAAAACGCACTATTCTCACTCACCAATTTGGCTTCCGCGAACACCATACTACAATAGAGCAGGTTCATCAAATAGTGAACGAGATAAAAAACGCGTTCGACAAAAAGCAATAGGCAATAGACAAGGTCTGGCACGAGCGGCTTATTTACAAAATAAAAAAAACTGTTGCCCACAAAAGTACACGACATAATCGAATCGTATCTGAGGGGCAGAAAGTTCAAGGTAAGGGACAATAATGCTTACTCTAAATGCTTTGACATCAAAGCTGGTGTACCACAAGGAAGCGTGCTATGTCCGGTGTTGTCTCTACTATTTACCTCAGATCTGCCTACCAATAAATACTTAACAACAGCAACTTTCGCAGATGATACAGCTATCCTTAGCATTCATCCGAATTCCAAAAACGCATCCCGTGACATAGAAGCTCATCTGGTCCTAGTAACAAATTGGTTGGCTGACTGGCGAATAAACGTTAATGAATCGAAAAGAACTCATATTACCTTTACTATAAAAAAAGGTACATGTCCAGCGATAAAACTCAACTACGTTCCTATTCCTCAAGGAAAGGAGGTGAAGTACCTAGGAATTCATCTTGACTCACGTTTGACATGGAAGCGCCACATCGAAGGCAAAAAAAAAACAAATGACCTTGAAAGCAAATAGCCTACACTGGCTCATGCACAAAAATTCCAGGTTGCGTCTAGAATATAAAACACTGCTGTACAAAACCATCATAAAACCAATTTGGACGTACGGTTGTGGGGTGGCGCAAGCAACTCTAACATAGAACTGATTCAAAGAGCGCAGTCCAAAATTCTAAGAACCATTACTGGGGCTCCTTGGTTTATAAAGAATACAAACATTCACAAAGATCTGAACATTCCGCTCGTAAAAAAGGAAATCTTTGACGCCAGATTATATGCGCAAAAAATCAAAGAGCACCCAAATCATCTAGCTAGGATACTAGCATGTAATAGGGTTCCAAGTCGCCTAAAACGTACGAAAGCACCAGCACAACTTACATCGACACCTTAATCATGTACAAACACTAATTTAACATTTATTACAGTAACCAACATATAACATTGTGATTACTAAAAAGCACTAAGCATTGGCAAGGTGTATTAATATTAATTATTTAGTTTGTAAGATATACTTACTTATTGTTACTCTAAGGTTAGAAGATACAATAAATAAATATATGAAAAAAAAACATTTTCGAACATTCAAATTCACAAATGTTTGCAATTCATTGGGATCATACTGTTGTGCACGTTGCTATTCTCGATCAAATAAATCATGCATTGGACGAATGGGTGGTGATAAACCTAATTGCTCTAATGCTTTATTTGCAATCGTAAGTCACATATCTTCAATTGCTATCATTGCCTCATTATACATTTCCAATAAAGTCAGAGTTTTTTCTGTGATGACGTATTCGAATCAAATAGTCTTCTGCCATAAAATCTTTGTATTTATTCCACAATTCAAGTGGATTTGATGGTAAACATGTTGATATGATTATGGCATATAACATACGTATTTGATGAGGAGAAGAAGCAATCGATGCACCGTGAAGCAAACTTAATTGCTCAATGTTTCACGATAGTTCACACATAAATGACCATTTACTATTCACAAATGTTCAAATGAATGTGGTCCAACAACATTTACTAACAACAACCGCAAATAATAACATTCTGCATAGTTTGGATAAACTGTGTATAATCTTCCCATGGTATTTCCAAAAAAACACCCGGATGGCAATCAACAGATGTTCCTTGTTTACGTCGTTGCCATTTATTTGCAGTTCAAGTGAAATAATGCGTTAGATCTGAATACAGCAACGTTCTGGCAAATTCATCGCTTTTGCACAATTGAAATAATGCAGTTAATGTTGTTGCTGGTGGCTGTGCTGCTCTCTGCTGTACATTTGCATCGGTAAAATACATACGCTGGCCATTTTCAAGATGAACAGCCAAATGAACAACAGCAGGATATCGCTAATTAATTGGAAATGAATAAATTCTCCAAAGAGCTTCATTAGTGCTAATGTAGCGCCCCATTCGATATGGAGCGATTTCATCATTGCTATTGTCACCAGCTACTCCAAAAACAGCCATATCACTGCCTTTATTTACATATTTGCAAATGTATTTAATCGACTTTACAGAATTACAGTACTCAACATTTATATACTTTTGACAATAGTGGAGAATAAGGTACAATCCAACGATTATCAACTTCAATGTTTTGATTGCGTATTTTAATTGTTGTTGTATGGCCATTATCCTCCGGTGAGCGACGTCGGTACAACGCATATCCGCCGTCACCTGTAATTGTATCCTTTGAACATTTTCCATCGATCATGCATGGCAAACTCATATTTTTTTGACCGCAAGGGCCATGGATCATATTTTCCGTGACAACTTCAAATAATTCTGGATCGCTGAGTTTATCTGGAATTTCAGCTGATATAATGTTATCAATTTGATCCGGTGTTATTTTTCGCACCAGCCATATCAAGATGTGGGCGTGCTGCAGCCCTCTCTTTTGCCATTCAATGGAATACATCCAGCAACGCACATCTCCAAAAACGGGCAATTTGATAATTAAATTCATCAGTGCTTTTACTTTCTGTCGAAATACACGTGCTGTTACATGTGCTGTTACGTCGATCTGTTGGATTCTGACTATCAAATAAATTGTTTTTAATATCAGCCCCCTGTGGATTGCATATGAATGTTATGAATAGGTCGGGACGACCAAGTTTGCGATCGTATGACATTGCATCTTGCGTATATTCGTGCATGTGGCGCGGACTGCCAACATATGTCGATGGTAATATTGTTAAACGTCCGATATCATTAACATTGGCATCATTCACTATTGTATCTCGGAAGTGTATGTATTCTTCCGATCGCAATTTGGCTTGATTGAATCGGAGGTAATTAAGGCGTTCTGCTTCAATTTTCGCATACATGTCAACAGCGTATTGGTGGAAAAGTTTGCCACATCGCATAATAAAGTTGTCTTCTTGTGGGCGAGTCATGAACCTATACGAATAATAATTCATCCCACTAATTTTTTTTCTACTTAACAGAAAATTAAAATCATTGTTTTGAAATAAAAACATATTAAATTGAATTCATATATATTTTACCGGTTCGTGGATCTATCATTCGTATATTGATATAATAGCCGTCGTGACCTTTCCAGTGCAATAATGGATATTGTAATTCATCATAGCTGCGGTGATGCTCTGAAACACTCCGTAATTCTTCGATGTTGCACAATATCCCGAGATTGAAACTGGTCTCCAACAATTACAGTGGCCACTTCATCAATTAATGGTGCATTAAATCGTCTCGTATGCTCTCCAAAGGGCGTTTTGTCAGCCCTGATAACGATTCTGTGATCTTCAGATGGCATACGATCGAGAGCGGTTTTAAACAATCGAATTAATTAATTGTGCTGATCTAAGAATGTTTGAAGTTCAGAAACAATTTGTCGCCTTGCACGCGCAGCAATTGTACAAAACCGACCCAATCCACGATTTGCATCTCCGATCAAATAGATTTGAAAAAATTAATGATCAGCATCAGGATATGGCAAAAAGGAACCAGCTCAATAATAAATCTTAACTTGAATCTGTAATATTTGTGAAATGTAATTAGATGCTGGGTCAGAATTCTTGAACACATCAAAAAAATTGCTGCTCAGATCGCATTTTTCATATGATATTCCGCATGAAGTAAAAAATTTAAACGTCGGCATGAAATTGTCTCTTTTCAATTTTGGTCGCACCAAAAGAAGTCATTTGAAATGCCGCATTGTATTCTTGAATGTGAGACAAAAAATGCTAAGATGTTTGCGACGTTCCAAAAATGAATGAATGAAGTGGATCGGGGGGAGATTCAAATGCTGGCAGTCTCACTTTGTCATTAGCACAACACATGCCAGGCGTTTCACCTTGAAATTTGGCTGCATCACAATGTGGACATCTCACCGTCATTCCACCAATATTGGCATGTTCACTATAATCATTTTCGCTATTGTAAGCGAAAGCAGCATATTCCATCTCTTGTACAACACGACGTGAAAGTCGTGCCGTTCGTCTCAATGCTGGATTTAATGGATTTGGATCTGCCGATCTATGACGACGTGCGTTTCGTACTTTTTTTTGTACTTGATTTTGCTGTGAGTGTTCCTCTACACTTTGCGCTCTCCTTTGTTTAAATTTATAGGTAGAATTACGCGTACGTCGACATATAGTTGATCGTCTTGTTGGTGTCATTTTTTTCTAAATCAATGAAAAAAATTCAATATGAATTAAGGATTGTTTATTTAAGAATAATTCAAAAAAGTATTGTTGTTGTGTGAGCGCTGTTATGCGTTGCATTCAATTAAACTTCCCGAAAAAATAATTAAAGTAAAACAAATTTGTTTGTTGTAAAAAAAAACATGGTTTTTATTTAATAAATATGGTGTGTTTGAATGATTAATTGAAATGATTCTATTTTAATAACTTAAGATCATTAGAAATATTTATTTGGTTTCGCGTATTCATTTATTTATTTGTTGTAAAAGAATGAAGAAATAGTGTTTTCCAAAATTCAATGATGTTCCATTTTATTCCATAATTTCATCATATTGGACCATTATTGAAACGGGATGTAAAAAAAGCACCGATCACAGCAACAACAATGTACACATTACGAACGATTTCGATATTCAGTACACGCTAAATGGATGATGCAATATGATAAAATTATGGAAAAAAAACACTTTTCACTATGTTTTCCTGAATCCACTTAAAATCACTTTTTAAATTATTTATACTTACCAATATATATGAAACTAAAAAACAATCACTTGTAATAAAATTCCAATTGGAAAGCAGCGAATGTATGACCGGCTGTATCAGAATCCAAGAGTGACAGAAAGTGATTGGCAAACATGTGCATTTTGACAGGTTCATCTGTTTAACATTTGTATGCTGTCAATCAAATTATTGTGTTTATGTATGAGTTATTAATATTATTATTATTATATCTTACACAGTAATTAATTATGATTTGCAAGGTGTTAGGGGAATGAGCAGTGGTTTTCGACTCGAAGAGAAAATGATTTTATAGAAAGAAGCATTTTGGAGACCAAGCCCGTGGCAGGATTTGAACCTGCGACCCTCGGGGTGTGAGTCTAGCATGCTTACCACTAGACCACAGACGGTGGCTATATATGTATGAGTTTTTGTATTAGGTTAGTTAGATTTTTTTCGTTAGGTCGGACCGAAATTAAAATTTTTTTTTCAAATGTTTAATTTTTTCAGGAAAAAAATCATAACTCGAGAATGGCTGGACCGATTTTCAATTAACTAACCATCACTCCTCCCTGTACCTTCCCTAAAACTTTTCTGGCAATCGGTCGAGCCATTCTCGAGTTATGGAGTGACAATCAAAATGTACACTTCTTTTTATATATATAGATATACTCGTATATATATATATATATATATATATATATATATATATATATATATATATATATATATATATATATATATATATATATATATATATATATATATATATATATATATATATATATATATATATATATATATATATATATATATATATATATATATAAATATATAAAATTATATTTTATATATAATATAATATATCTTTTCTCGGTTTCGGCAGTGCAATTATTTGAGCAACCTTCCATACTTTGGAAAAATAATTTTATTCAGCAGATTGAGATGATAACTATCTCTCTGAGTCTTTGCCTACAAACATATCATATCCTGGTGCCTTTTTATGGGTTATTCTTTCTATATTTTATACAATACAATTTATTATTTCTGCTGTTCTTTATCTTTATTTTGGTTGCCATGTCAATAGTTAAATCCTTCATCTATCAATATATTTGGATGTGTCATTTGATAGAAATTTATCAAAGCCAATGTTGTTGCTTTTCTTTATTGGTAAATGCCCATGAGTTGTCATCTTTCCATAGTGGTGGCTGATACTTTGTTTCTTTTTTAGCTTTTTGTTGCATTTCCAAAATGAGTAGATAGTATCGTGAGTAGGCGTCGAGTTTTTTAGATAGTTTCTATTTTTATATTTTGTCTATTGGTTAAATTTTTCTTAAGATTTTTGCATGTTAGTTTAAATTGCGTTTATCCTTAGGTGATCTGGCACATTTTCCTCAGCTTTCTTTTCTCAACGATTTGTGTCCTAATGACAATATCAGTTAAAGGTTTTTTTCTCTAGACTGCATCGGTTAAGTGTATAATGGCATGATCCATATCTAATTGTGTCTTCAGTGAGATATTCATTTCCAGTTGATTGTCAATATACTGTTGATTCTCATTCCAGTTTATTCTGTTGTTGAAATTCTGCGTGGTTCTACAAGCATGCTGTCATTTCTGTTCTTAAGTATTATAAGCGAGTGGGCCAAAGATAGTTCAAAACAAGATTGAATTTTTAAACTCTGTTTTTTGTTATGCTAATTGAAATTCCATCTGGTATTTTCTTTCTGTCTATTGACCAGTTTGTGGGTTCGCCTGAGCTTAAAAATTTGCTATAATTTTTGTGTATTGCATGAATAATGTTTCGTCCTTTTTTATTAGCTTCCTAGGTCCCCAATCAATGTGTTTTGCATTTAGATCTCCATCTGCAATCAATCTTCTTGATGTAGTCATCATATTGATCCATCGGTATCAGATGTCTGGGAGGATAGTATATTGATCCATTTTTATCTTCAATTTGCAGAGTAGTAGATTGGAGTAAGGTATTTTATTAGGAGTGCATTTATTATGCAATGAGCGTTTTCATCAGGATAAATTTTTAATCCCTGAAATACTAAGAGCTTTTGCTCGTGATTAGTCTTATATCAATTTTCTTGTCATATAAGCGTTGGGCCATTTGCATTCCAAAAGAAAGTTTGGAAACCATTACTTTCGTCAATTTAAGTTTGTTAGTAACATTGTAATAATATTCATTATATATATGTCCTTAAATCCATTAATACCATACATTTTAGAATTTTTTGTATTTTCGTCTGTAGTTGTCTTTGGAGATATCTTACCTGTAACTGGCGCATAATTTAACCCTATTATTTCAGTCATATTTTTGCTCGGTAATAATACCGGTTCCTTTTTGCGTCAAGATGGAAATCTTTTTCTTACGGCTTTGTAAATTTCACAGCGTTTGTAGTTTGCAATATAATTTCCACGTCATATGGCACATTTTATTTCATTTGTGTTGTTTTATTTTAGGTGCTCACCAGCGCCTTTGACACATTCTGGGTAGTATGCATTTGTGCAATTTATCTTTTATGATGAAGTGCCTCAAAGAAAATATGCAGTGCATTACTTTCTTAATAATGTATATGTCTTTATTATTAATATTTGGTTTTAATTCTATGAGAAAGAGTGGTAACACTCTTTTGTTGTCCGTTGGGTTATGTTAAATATGTTTAAAACTTTGTGACCTAGCTCCCTCTAAATCTCTTCTTGGTCAGCATAGGGTTGTATATTACGAATAAGAACTGTATATCCCCTTACATTTTTGAGTTTACTACATATTTATCAAGAATGATAGAGAAGAAAATTATGCATTGCGCAGGTTCATTATTATATTCTTTCTGATTTTGACATTTCGTTGCTGGGCTGTGACGTCACAATGTGAAAAATTAAATGTGCGTCGGAGTGCAATTTTTTTACCTTTCCGTCTGATGCAATTGTTTGGAGAAAGTGGATAAGTTTGAAGACCAGCTTCATTTGCATGGAGCATTTCACAAGTGATGACTTTTCAAATTGCTTGAGGTATCAAATGAGTAAAATATAAATTATTTAATTACATTCGTATTGCTGAATTTCTACAATTCTTCCAGGCTACACTACACGGAGATTGTTGAATCGCGGCGCTGTGCCAACAATTTTCAAGAAGTCTTTTGAAAATCCGCGTTGAACGGAGAGGAAATTAAAAGATTGTCGCTAAGATACTCCAAGAGCAAAATGTTGTAGCATCTGCTAATGGTAATAAAAAATCATCAACAATTATTTATAACGATATAAAAGTTATAAGTTTTAGAGGAGCTTTTGGTAGAGAGCTATGTACCCAAAGGAGTTCTTAGTATGGCCGCACAAGATCCGCGTCCAGTAGATGAGAACAAGGAAAACTCTTTCCTCTATCCTACAAATAGACTAATAGATGCCTCAACATCACGAGGAGTCGCAAATAATAACAAAAATGTATTTGACGAAGTGGAGTATTTGCAAAATCAAATGCAAGTGGAATAATAAATTTAAAATTCAAAGAATAATTATTTTCAAATATGTAATATGTATATTTTATAATGTTCATACAACAAGACCCTAAGGGGCGTCTGCGACAGGCACAAAAGAAGAATAGCAGGGGCCTTATTGTACTGAAGAGTGCTTATAAACTTAGAGAGTGAAAGAAAAAGAAAATTTGGTAAAGTATTTACATAGTTTTAATATTATTACTATGATAATATTTTTATTACTATTATACTGTTATTATAATTGCTTTTATTATTCTTCATAATAAACTAATTGAAAAAACACACACACGTCACTTTTGTTGCCACAGCTTATTTCTACAATTGAGCATTTAAGATGGTCGGTTTTCCAATTAATATAACTGCAATTTAAATGATATATTTGGGTCAATATACGAGGGCGGATTGATATTGAAGCTACCTAGCACTAGATGGCAGCACAAACACAAAAACTTTCTTTTTTTTAGAAATTGCGATCTGTCAAACGTCAGCTGTTAAAATTTCACCCAAATTCATCGATTTGTTGTAGTCGTTTGAAGTAAGCAACTTTTGTGTATCTTGAAAAATGTAAAAAAGCGAATTGCGTGCAGTGATTAAACACTATTATTTTAAAGGGAAAGCGGCGAAGGAGACAAAAGAAAAGCTCGATAAACATTACGGTGAGTCCGCGACCCCTGCGAATCCTAAGGGAGTCTAACACACAAAAAAAAAAATAATAATCTGGAGCACCACACGAACATATGATATGAATTTAAGGATAGCTTCAGTGGTTCAGCCGTGATCGTCAGACATACATATGCAGAAACGGTTTTATATATATATATATATATATATATATATATATATATATATATATATATATATATATATATATATATATATATATATATATATATATATATATATATTTATATATATATATATATATATATATATATATATATATAAAATTATATTTTATATATAATAGATGAGATTGAGATGATAACTATCTATGTGAGTCTTTGCCTACAAACATATCATATCCTGGTGCCTTTTTGTGGGTTATTCTTTCTATATTTTATACAATACAATTTATTATTTCTGCTGTTCTTTGTCTTTATTTTGATTGCAATGTCAGTATTTAAATCCTTCATCTATCAATATATTTGGATGTGTCATTTGATAGAAATTTATCAAAGCCAATGTTGTTGCTTTTCTTTATTGGTAAATGCCCATGAGTTGTCATCTTTCCATAGTGGTGGCTGATACTTTGTTTCTTTTTTAGCTTTTTGTTGCATTTCCAAAATGAGTAGATAGTATCGTGAGTAGGTGTCGAGTTTTTTAGATAGTTTCTATTTTTATATTTTGTCTATTGGTTAAATTTTTCTTAAGATTTTTGCATGTTAGTTTAAATTGCGTTTATCCTTAGGTGATCTGGCACATTTTCCTCAGCTTTCTTTTCTCAACGATTTGTGTCCTAATGACAATATCAGTTAAAGGTTTTTTTCTCTAGACTGCATCGGTTAAGTGTATGATGGCATGATCCATATCTAATTGTGTCTTCAGTGAGATATTCATTTCCAGTTGATTGGCAATATACTGTTGATATTCATTCCAGTTTATTCTGTTGTTGAAATTCTGCGTGGTTCTACAAGCATGCTGTCATTTCTGTTATTAAGTATTATAAGCGAGTGGGCCAAAGATAGTTCAAAACAAGATTGAATTTTTAAACTCTGTTTTTTGTTATGCTAATTGAAATTCCATCTGGTATTTTCTTTCTGTCTATTGACCAGTTTGTGGGTTCGCCTGAGCTTAAAAATTTGCTATAATTTTTGTGTATTGCATGAATAATGTTTCGTCCTTTTTTATTAGCTTCCTAGGTCCCCAATCAATGTGTTTTGCATTTAGATCTCCATCTGCAATCAATCTTCTTGATGTAGTCATCATATTGATCCATCGGTATCAGATGTCTGGGAGGATAGTATATTGATCCATTTTTATCTTCAATTTGCAGAGTAGTAGATTGGAGTAAGGTATTTTATTAGGAGTGCATTTATTATGCAATGAGCGTTTTCATCAGGATACATTTTTAATCCCTGAAATACTAAGAGCTTTTGTTCGTGATTAGTCTTATATCAATTTACTTGTCATATAAAAATTGCTTCAACTAATGGCATTGCGCCAGCGTTGGGCCATTTGCATTCCAAAAGAAAATTTGGAAACCATTACTTTCGTCAATTTAAGTTTGTTAGTAACATTGTAATAATATTCATTTTATATATGTCCTTAAATCCATTAATACCATAAATTTTAGAATTTTTTGTATTTTCGTCTGTAGTTGTCTTTGGAGATATCTTACCTGTAACTGGCGCATAATTTAACCCTATTATTTCAGTCATATTTTTGCTCGGTAATAATACCGGTTCCTTTTTGCGTCAAGATGGAAATCTTTTTTTTTACGGCTTTGTAAATTTCACAGCTTTTGTAGTTTGCAATATAATTTCCACGTCATATGGCACATTTTATTTCATTTGTGTTGTTTTATTTTAGGCGCTCACCAGCGCCTTTGACACATTCTGGGTAGTATGCATTTGTGCAATTTATCTTTTATGATGAAGTGCCTCAAAGAAAATATGCAGTGCATTACTTTCTTAATAATGTATATGTCTTTATTCTTAATATTTGGTGTTAATTCTATGAGAAAGAGTGGTAACGCTTTTTTGCTGTCCGTTGGGTTATGTTAAATATGTTTAAAACTTTGTGACCTAGCTCCTTCTAAATCTCTTCTTGGTCAGCATAGGGTTGTATATTATGAATAAGAACTTTATATCCCCTTACATTTTTGAGTTTACTACATATTTATCAAGAGTGATAGAGAAGAAAATTACGAATTGCGCAGGTTCGTTATTATATTCTTTCTGATTTTGACATTTCGTTGCTGGGCTGTGACGTCACAATGTGAAAAATTAAATGTGCGTCGGAGTGCAATTTTTTTACCTTTCCGTCTGATGCAATTGTTTGGAGAAAGTGGATAAGTTTGAAGACCAGCTTCATTTGCATGGAGCATTTCACAAGTGATGACTTTTCAAATTGCTTGAGGTATCAAATGAGTAAAATATAAATTATTTAATTACATTCGTATTGCTGAATTTCTACAATTCTTCCAGGCTGCACTACACGGAGATTGTTGAACCCTCGGCGCTGTGCCAACAATTTTCAAGAAGTCTTTTGAAAATCCGCGTTGAACGGAGAGGAAATTAAAAGATTGTCGCTAAGATACTCCAAGAGCAAAATGTTGTAGCATCTGCTAATGGTAATAAAAAATCATCAACAATTATTTATAACGATATAAAAGTTATAAGTTTTAGAGGAGCTTTTGGTAGAGAGCTATGTACCCAAAGGAGTTCTTAGTATGGCCGCACAAGATCCGCGTCCAGTAGATGAGAACAAGGAAAACTCTTTCCTCTATCCTACAAATAGACTAATAGATGCCTCAACATCACGAGGAGTCGCAAATAATAACAAAAATGTATTTGATGAAGTGGAGTATTTGCAAAATCAAATGCAAGTGCAATAATAAATTTAAAATTCAAAGAATAATTATTTTCAAATATGTAATATGTATATTTTATAATGCTCATACAACAAGACCCTAAGGGGCGTCTGCGACAGGCATTGTACTGAAGAGTGCTTATAAACTTAGAGAGTGAAAGAAAAAGAAAATTTGGTAAAGTATTTACATAGTTTTAATATTATTACTATGATAATATTTTTATTACTATTATACTGTTATTATAATTGCTTTTATTATTGTTCATAATAAACTAATTGAAAAAACACACACACGTCACTTTTGTTGCCACAGCTTATTTCTACAATTGAGCATTTAAGATGGTCGGTTTTCCAATTAATATAACTGCAATTTAAATGATATATTTGCGTCAATATACGAGGGCGGATTGATATTGAAGCTACCTAGCGCTAGATGGCAGCACAAACACAAAAACTTTCTTTTTTTTAGAAATTGCGATCTGTCAAACGTCAGCTGTTAAAATTTCACCCAAATTCATCGATTTGTTGTAGTCGTTTGAAGTAAGCAACTTTTGTGTATCTTGAAAAATGTAAAAAAGCGAATTGCGTGCAGTGATTAAACACTATTATTTTAAAGGGAAAGCGGCGAAGGAGACAAAAGAAAAGCTCGATAAACATTACGGTGAGTCCGCGACCCCTGCGAATCCTAAGGGAGTCTAACACACAAAAAAAAAATAATAATCTGGAGCACCACACGAACATATGATGTGAATTTAAGGATAGCTTCAGTGGTTCAGCCGTGATCGTCAGACATACATACGCAGAAACGGTTTTATATATTTTTATATATATTTATATATATATATATATATATATATATATATATATATATATATATATATATATATATATATATATATATATATATATATATTTATATATATTTATTATTTTTTTTTTTCGAATGGTCGCTTTTTTTGAAAATTCATATTTATGGACGATTTGAATATAATAATGTCTTTGGCAAAGTTTGGACCAGATACGAGGCACTAGGGTGGATATATTTACGAAAATGTGTATATAATTTTTATATCAACTATATAAATCTAAATGTAGTAATATAGACGACGACGTTCAAACATTGGTCGTCGTGGTCGACAAACTCGCAATATGCAACAATTAAAAAAGAATTTAACTTTCGTGCCTTAACAAGTGACGCACGCAGAATTAAACGACTTGCAGAAACTCAACATCACCCAATCGAGGTACGAAACCAAACAGAATTGTGGTGCAATTGAATAATCGAGTATGCATCCAAGCAACAAGATCAGTAACACTGTAATCATTCCATCGCATCAAATTAGAATATGATCCAGATATTGCGCTCATTCGAAAATTTCAATAGGTCACATGGACAAAGAATGCACTCATCACCACCTATGTAGATGAAATAAATGCCTGTTTCAAAGCTTCATCATGGTGGAGCAGTGTTCACAAATTGAAGTTAACAATAAATATGCGTGTCCAACTTCAAAATGATCCATCTGCTGCACTTTTCTCAAAACATTTACTTAATATTGGAGAAGGTAAAATTATCGTAAATCCAATAAGCCACACAATCAAATTACCAGATAATTTTTGAATCATTGTACCTTCTAGAGACACATTAATTCAAAATGTTTTTCCAAACATTCGATATAATATCATCAATCAGCGATTGCTGCGCGAAAGGCAGTTGGTTGTCAAGAAAATATTGGGTAACATTATGGAATCTACAATTACCAACGACAAGTTTAAAAGAAAGTATAGTTTAATGCCAAGAATCTCCATGATTCCAGTAGATTCTCCAATTGCATTTGAAGGCTTACAATTCCCAATACTTCTGGCATATGCAATGGCAATCAAAAAATCTCAGGGCCAGTCAATGCAAGTGTGCGGCCTGCATTTGGAAAATTCATACATGGTCAAATATATGTAGCGTGGTCCAGAGTTGGTAAGCCCAACGATTTGTTTGTATACGCCGAATATGAAGAAACAAAAAATATTATATTAAATTATTATTATAATTATAATTTACTAAGATCAGCCGAACAGTATTATTCATATATACTATGAAAATTAAAATGTAACCCAAGCAACGTCGGTTTAAAAGCTAGAAAATACATATAAATATGCAAAGATAGTAGAAAAAAAGATTGCGCAAGACGGTGTGCAAATATTTTTCGTTCTGTGCATCTATGTTACAGAGGCAAGGTTGCAAAGAGAAATGCCAAACTAGCATACATTTTGTAAACAAAAAAGTAAATATTACTGTGAAATATTAAAAATTGCAACATTTATTATTTTATATAAAACAGTTTTCGACGAAATAAATATAACAATATATTACATATACGAGGGCGGATTGATATTGAAGGAAGTAGGAAAAGAACATTTTTTTTTTCAAAAACCATTTATTTTTCAACATAGTCTCCTTTTACTTCGACACACTTAGTAAGACGATATTCCAACTTTTTTATACCATCTGAACAATACGATTTCGGGAACCCCTCAAAATACGCGTTAGTTTTGGTAAACACTTGTTCGTTTGAGATGAATCTTTTTCCTGCGAGCCATTTTCTCAAGTTTGGAAACAGGAAAAAGTCACTAGGAGCTAAATCTCGACTATAGGGTGGATGATTAACCAATTCGAAGTGTACTTCACGTAATTTTAGCGTCGTATCTAATGATGTGTGAACCAGTGCGTTGTCTTGAAAAAAAGAGCATTTTTTTCTTCTTTAATTGTGGTCGTTTTTCCTTGATTGCATCAATCAATTGATCCAATAATGCACGATAATACTTTCCTGTGATGGTGGATGCTTTTTCAAGATAATCGATGAGCAATATTCCGTGTGCATCCCAAAATACAGTGGCCATAACCTTGCCAGCCGATTTCACTGCCTTCGCCTTCTTCGGAGCACTTCCACCAGCTTCCACCCATTGTTTCGATTGATTTTTGGTTTCAGGTGTGTAGTGGTGGACCCACGTTTCATCAACTGTTATTAATCGACGCCAAAAATCAACAGGATTACGCTTTATCATGTCCAAACACCGCTGTGAAGTGGTCTGTCGAACTCGTTTTTGTTCGACACTGAGCAAACGCGGCACCCATCTTGCCGATAGCTTTTTCATATGCAAAGGTTCATGCAAAATGTTGAACACACGTTCATATGATATGTTTACCATTTCAACAATCGCACGCAACTTGACTCGGCTTTTCATAACGATATCGAGGATTTTCTTGATATTTTCTTCAGTAACTACCTCTTTTGGCCTTCCTGTTGATAGTATTGTTGCAGTGCTTGTTCGGCCGCGTTTAAATTCAGCAATCCAATATGTTACCACGTAATCTGACGGAGCAGACTCACCGTAATGTTTATCGAGCTTTTCTTTTGTCTCTTTCGCCGTTTTCCCTTTAAAATAATAGTGTTTAATCACTGCACGAAATTCGCTTTTTTCCATTTTTCAAGATACACAAAAGTTGCTTACTTCAAACGACTACAACAAATAAATTTTTGTGTTTGTGCTGCCATCTAGCGCTAGGTAGCTTCAATATCAATCCGCCCTCGTATATTGACGCAAATATATCATTTAAATTGCAATTATATTAATTGGAAAACCGACCATATTAAATGCTCAATTGTAGAAATAAGCTGTGGCAACAAAAGTGACGTGTGTGAGTTTTTTCAATTAGTTTGTTATGAGTAATAATAAAAGTAATTATAATAACAGTATAATAGTAATAAAAATATTATCATAGTAATAATATTAAAACTATGTAAATACTTTACCAAATTTTCTTTTTCTTTCACTCTCTAAGTTTATAAGCACTCTTCAGTACAATTAGGCCCCTGCTATTCTTCTTTTGTGCCTGTCGCAGACGCCCCTTAGTGTCTTGTTGTATGAGCATTATAAAATATACATACGAGGTGTGATCAAAAAATAACCGTTATTTTCAAATTTCGTGAGTTACGTATGTTCGATGTTCGCACCGTATTCACCGGACTTGGCCCCCGCTGACTTTTTCCTTTTGCCAAAACTGAAGACACCGATGAAAGGAAAGCGTTTTGCTACGATTGAGGAGATAAAAGAAAAATCGAAACAGGAGCTGTTGGCGATACCAAAAAAAGCGTCTCAGAAGTGTTTCGAGGATTGGAAAAAACGCTGGCATAAGTGTATTATATCTGAGGGGAATTACTTTGAAGGGCACAAGATAGTTGTTGATGAATAAATAAATAACTTTTGAAAAAATTGAACATAATGGTTTTTTTTTTATCAAACCTCGTATTACATATTTGAAAATAATAATTTTTTGAATTTTAAGTTTGTTATTGCACTTGCATTTGATTTTGCAAATACTCCACTTCGTCAAAAACATTTTTGTTATTATTTGCGATTCCTGATGTTGATGTGATGTTGAGGCATCTATTAGTCCATTTGTAGGATAGAGGAAAGAGTTTTCCTTGTTCTCATCTACTGGACGCGGATCTTGTGCGGCCATGCTAAGAACCTCTTTGGGTACATAGCTCTCTACCAAAAGCTCCTCTAAAACTTATAACTTTAATATCGCTATAAATAATTGTTGATGATTTTTTATTACCATTAGGAGATGCTACAACATTTTGCTCTTGGAGTATCTTAGCGACAATCTTTTAATTTCCTCTCCGTTCAACGCGGATTTTCAAAAGACTTCTTGAAAATTGTTGGCACAGCGCCGCGGTTCAACAATCTCCGTGTAGTGCAGCCTGGAAGAATTGTAGAAATTCAGCAATACGAATGAAATTAAATAATTTATATTTTACCCATTTGATACCTCAAGCAATTTGAAAAGTCATCACTTGTGAAATGCTCCGTGCAAATGAAGCTGGTCTTCGGATTGAAAACTTTTTTTCGCCGGCAGAAACTTATCCACTTTCTCCAAACAATTGCATCAGACGGAAAGGTAAAAAAATTGCACTCCGACGCACATTTAATTTTTCACATTGTGACGTCACAGCCCAGCAACGAAATGTCAAAATCAGAAAGAATATAATAACGAACCTGCGCAATGCGTAATTTGCTTCTCTATCACTCTTGATAAATATGTAGTAAACTCAAAAATGTAAGGGGATATACAGTTCTTATTCGTAATTTGCTGACCAAGAAGAGATTTAGAAGGAGCTAGGTCACAAAGTTTTAAACATATTTAACATAACCCAACGGACAACAAAAGAGTGTTACCACTCTATAGACATATACATACATTATTAAGAAAGTAATGTACTGCATATTTTCTTTGAGGCACTTCATCATAAAAGATAAATTGCACAAATGCATACTACCCAGAATGTGTCAAAGGCGCTGGTGAGCACCTAAAATAAAACAACACAAATGAAATAAAATGTGCCATATGACGTGGAAATTATATTGCAAACTACAAACGCTGTGAAATTTACAAAGCCGTAAGAAAAAGATTTCCATCTTGACGCAAAAAGGAACCGGTATTATTACCGAGCAAAAATATGACTGAAATAATAGTGTTAAATTATGCGCCAGTTACAGGTAAGATATCTCCAAAGACAACTACAGACGAAAATACAAAAAATTTTTAAATTTATGGTATTAATGGCTTTAAGGACATATATATAATGAATATTATTACAATGTTACTAACAAACTTTAATTGACGAAAGTAATGGTTTCCAAATTTTCTTTTGGAATGCAAATGGCCCAACGCTGGCGCAATGCCATTAGTTGAAGCAATTTTTATATGACAAGAAAATTGATATAAGACTAATCACGAACAAAAGCTCTTAGTATTTCAGGGATTAAAAATGTATCCTGATGAAAACGCTCATTGCATAATAAATGCACTCCTAATAAAATACCTTACTCCACAATCTACTACTCTGCAAATTGAAGATAAAAATGGATCAATATACTATCCATAGCATAACAAAAAACAGAGTTTAAAAATTCAATCTTGTTTTGAACTATCTTTGGCCCACTCGCTTATAATCCTAAAGAACAGAAATGACAGCATGTTCCACCTCCAAGTCTCGCATCGCACCGATTATTGCGTCTGATTTGATATTGTTCAAAGCTCCCTCAATGTCCAGGAAAGCCACTAGGGAGAACTCCTTTTTGTGCAGGGAGCATTCAATACTAGAGACGAAGGACTGTAAAGCGGTCTCCACCGATTTACCCTTAAAGTAGGCATGCTGAGAGACTGACAGCTTCTTTTTGTCTACAGTGAGCCTCACATGAATATCTAACAACCTGTCCAGGATTTTTAGACAGAAGGAGGACAGATTAATGGGTCTTAAGTCCCCTGGAGCTCGCACACGCTTTTGCCGGCCTTGGGTATACAAATTACCCTCACATGCTTCCGTGAGTCTGGAATATACGCTAATTCAAGACAACTATTATAGATCTTTAACAGCCACTCTATTATTAGATTCTTTGACTGCTGAATTTCAATTGGAGCTACACCATCTGGGCCAGATGCTTTAAATGGTTTGAAGCAATGGATAGCCCATTGCAATTTTGGTTTCGTGACTATGTCTGAGTTGAATTCAACTACATTCCCGCTGGGCTTTGTTCTCCGCGGAATGGTGCTCGAGCAACCAGGGAAGTGAGTCTCCAGAAGAAGCTCTAGAGTCTCATTACTATTTGAAGTCCAGGATCCATCCTCCCTCCTCAGGTAACCAGGTACCATTGGAGCAGTTGATAGGATATTCCTCAACCTGGACGTCTCAGAGATATCTTCTACGTCACCGCAAAAGTTTCTCCACGATTCTCTCTGTGCCTTCCTAAGCTTACTTTTGAAGGCTCTGAGTGATGCCTTATATAAAGCCCAGTCTGCACTATCTCCAGACTTCTTTGCGCTGTTGAAATGTCTCCTACAGTTTTGTCTGAGTCCCCTAATTTCCTCCCCCCACCATGTGGGTTTTTGTTTCCCCCTGGGTCTACTGAGGGGGCAAGAGACCAATAGAGCCTTATTAAGAGCAACCGTCAGAACCTCCACAGACCTATCAATTTCGTCACACGTGCTTGTGCTTGTGGGGTTCTGAGGTAGTATTCTAGCTACAGTCACTTTGTAGAGGGCCCAGTTTGCTTTCCTGACATTTCTAAAAGCTTTAAGGCTAGGTAGACTAGAAGATCAAACTGAATTAACCTATGATCCGAAAAGGAATGTTCCTCTAGAACTCTCCAATTTGAGATCCGATCAAAAATTGATTCGGAGGCAAGGGTCATGTCAAGGACTTGTTGCCTATTAGCAGTAATAAAATTGGTTTCTAACCCCTTATTGCATACAGAAAGGTTAGTCGTTACAAAATATTCATATAATGACTCACATCGTTCATTGACATCCGTGCTTCCCCAGATGTCATGGTGCGCATTGGCATCGCATCCAATAATAACAGCCACCCGTTGAGCCTTTGCATCCACAACAAGCTTCTGTAGGTTGGCTTCTGGAAGGATCTCATGGTCATGCGCCATATAGGCCGAGACCAACCAGTACCGTCTCTTGCTAGTTTCCAGGCAGACGGCCGTTAAATCCTTGTTGTTGTAATTGGGGATAATAAATGAGCTAACATTATTCCTCATGAGGATACAAGACCTAGGTCTTCCTTCACTTACGGTATACAGCAACCTATAATTTTTTAGTCCTGATGCAAGACGGAGCTGAAGGCTGGCAGACGCCGCCTTCGAGTGATGGAAGTTAATCTGCACTATTCGTAGCATCTCTGCTACTTGTAGCGCTGGTCACCTCCACCACCGTGACATCAGCCTCAGACTCCGAGTCTGACTCCAGAATGACATCCTCCTCACTGAGTGTGGTTGTCCCTAGGATACTCTCCAAACCCCCCACAGTTGACGTAGAGTCACTGCGTTTCGGGTGCATGGCGGAGTCCTCAGAAGCAGGATCAGCAGTTACCCCTGAGGGATTCACTACCGCTTGATCCGTGTAAGACGGTTGTGGATGAGAAGCCAAAGCCCACGACCCAATTGGATTTCGCTAGAGTCGCCAGAGATTCGGCGTTCAGTACAAGGGTTATTGACCTGTAATCCCCTCTTGGTTCCTCTATCTTAGTAACCTTCCAATTATTAGTCGGGAGCTGCTGGTTGCTCAACCTCCAAGATAGCCTCAGGGTCAGATGGTTCGGCTGGGATCTACGCACGCTCTCTAGGTCTATTAGGGATCAACTCCCTAGGTACGACTTCGAGCCTTGCGCCATGCTTTTCCCCTATCCTGGAGATCGCAATCCTATAAAGGTCGACTGACCTTTGATCTGCGCAGGCAATCAGCTTCACGTAGCCCTGATGCCATCCGATGTCGCGAAAAGAGGGAAAACCACCTGGGAATTCCTTCAAAAGCTGGAGGTAGAGCCTTGAAAGGCTTACTTCTACCTTTTTCCAGCACTCAGGAGCGATACAGCCATCCGGGTCATTACGATCTATGACCGCCATGACCTGGTGTCCTTGCAGCACTTCGCTGAAGGACTTCGTGGTGACAGTACCGCGCTCTTTAAACTTCGTTGGGTCCGGGTGGGTGGTCTCACGACTTTCTTCGCCCACTCGAGGGAAGCCTTCTGCTTCACCGTCCTCTCCTTCTCTGGGATCCGCGACATGCATTTCACCGTCCGGAGAGCACCCCTTTTAACCTTGTAGAACTTTTTGGTTCCCTGGTTAGCAACAGTATCGCAGGCTTTGCTTGTGCAAGGCTCGTCGTCCTTAGCTACAATAGCCACCGCAAAGTGTGCAGAGGATTTTGGATGGGTGTCAAGAAGGGGGAGCTCCATTAGGATACAGCCTAATTAACCTCCTGGCTGCAAACCAACATCCAATGGGCACGATCCCAAGAACTCCCTGGATTAGGAGGGTGACAGTTCCTAGCTGGACTACTCCGCAGTAGTCAGTCCGGCTAGGGCAATCCCATAAGTGCCGAAACTAAGCCATCCTAACCCATTGCGTCATTGCAATCACTTAAGCCTTCGTAACAATTGATGAAGTGGCCATTGTAATTGTTGGATACCAATTTCAATCTCGCTATATTGTGCTACATCGAAGATATGAAGAATTACGGCGTGTTTCAGAGCATCACCGCAGCTATGATGCATAACAATATCCATTATTGCACTGGAATATATCAATATACGAGTGATAGATCCACGAACCGATAAAATATATATGAATTCAATTTAATATGTATTTATTTCAAAACAAGAAGACTTGATTTTAATTTTCTGATAATTAGTGGGATGAATTATTATTCGTATAGATTCATGATTCGCCCACAAGAAGACTACTTTATTATGCGATGTGGCAAACTTTTCCACCAATACGCTGTTGACATGTATGCGAAAATTGAAGCAGAACGCCTTAATTACCTCCGATTCAATCAAGCCAAATTGCGATCGGAAGAATACATACACTTCCGAGATACAATAGTCAATGATGCCAATGTTAATGATATCGGACGTTTAACAATATTACCATCGACATATGTTGGCAGTCCGCGCCACATGCACGAATATACGCAAGACGCAATGTCATACGATCGCAAACTTGGTCGTCCCGACCTATTCATAACATTCATATGCAATCCACAGGGGGCTGATATTAAAAACAATTTATTTGATGGTCAGAATCCAACACGATATAACAGCACGTGCATTTCGACAGGAAGTAAAAGCACTAATTATCAAATTTTTGGGAGATGTGCGTTGCTGGATGCATTCCATTGAATGGTAAAAGAGAGGGCTACCGCACGCCCGCATCTTGATATGGCTGGTTCAAAAAATAACACTCGATCAAATTGGTAACATTATATCCGCTGAAATTCCAGATGAAATCAGCGATCCAGAATTATTTTAAGTTGTCACGAAAAATATGATCCGTGGCCCTTGCGGTGAAATAAATATGAATTTGCCATGCATGATCGATGGAAAAAGTTCAAAGCGGTATGCAAAAGCATTAACTTCGGATACAATTACTGGTGACGACGGATACCCGTTCTACCGACGTCTGTCACCGGAGGATAATGAAGTTGATAATGGTTGGATTGTACCTTATTCTCCACTATTGTCAAAAGTATTTCAGGCTCAAATAAATGTTGAGTACTGTAATTCTGTGAAGTCGATTAAATACATTTGCAAATATTTGAATAAAGGCAGTGATATGGCTGTTTTTGGAGTAGCTGGTTACAATAGCAATGATGAAATCGCTCAATATCGAATGGAGCGCTACATTAGCACTAATGAAGCTCATTGAAGAATTTATTCATTTCCAAGCTATGAGCGATATCCTACTGTTGTTCATTTGGCTTGCGATGAATTTGCCAGAACGTTGCTGTATTCAGATGTAACGCATTATTTCACATGGACTGCGAAGAAATGGCAACAACCTAAACAAGGAACACCTGTTGATGGCCATCCGAGTGTTTTTTTTTTTGCACATACCAAGGGAAGATTATACACAGTTCATCCAAACAATGCAGAATGTTATTATTTGCGGCTATTATTAGTAAATGTTGTTGGACCACATTCATTTCAACATTTGCGAGTAAATGGTCATTTATGTGTGACGTATCGTGAAGCATGTGAGCAATTAGGTTTGCTTGAAAATGATGCACATTGGGATTTAACGTTTCAAGATGCATCGATTGCTTCTTCTCCTCATCAAATACGTATATTATATGCCATAATCATATCAACATGTTTTCCATCAAATCCACTTGAATTGTGGAATAATCACAAAGATTTTATGGCAGAAGACGCTGATTTGCTGATTTCATTGGAAATGTATAATGAGGCATTGATAGCGATTGAAGATATTGTAGGGTATGATGAACGCTAGCCTCGTAGAATCGTCATGTATGGTGTAATGCATACGTTGGTCACGCAGGATCGGCTTTTGATTCAATTGCAGATTCCATACAAAGTATAGATGCAAAAGAGTGCTATAGAAAAGAAATGCCTGACACGAAGCGGAATGACGCCCTCAGCAAAGGTTTTGACCGGCAGAGTGTGCCGTTGGCCAAGCTATTGGTTGTGCTGTTCTAAGTCTTTCCTGACTTAGAGCACTACAGATAAAAGAATTAACTAATGCGAGTAGCCGTTTTAGTTGTCTTCAGATTAACTCTGGTTTATTTGGTGGCTCTTTTATATCATTTAATTCTTATTGTTTTCTTATTCTAACTAACATAAAATATATCTATCTTATTTCTACTAGTTACAAGTCATATTCCCGAAATTAGTCTCAAGTATCGGATTACCGATATTATTCATTGACGAATCATTGTCTTTGTTTATATTAATAATTTTGAGTGCAAGTTCAGGGCTAAAGTCACTGCCCTGTCCAATATGCATACGACGCTGCAATATAGGCAGCGTGTGTCAACGCACCACCAAAATGCTTGTCTAGCGTATTTGGGTATTGAGTGCAATTGCACACGTTGCGCTATTGTCAGTTCGTTTGCATATGCGACTTGCTACAGTGCTTATGACGATGTGTGGTCGTCAGTGTACACTTGTGTGGTACACTACACCCTCACCCTTAAGAGAAAAATTAGGGGTGTTAGCCAATAATTTTTCTGGAAATATGGTTTGTGCTGTATTTTAATTGTCTTATTTTATGAACTTGTTACATGATTTTCATATTTTCTAATAATTGGTGTTATTTGTTTATAAAAAATTATTTCTAATTATTATAATTACATGATACTGTTTTTAATTATATAGTTCAAATTACATAGTGTGATAGTTATAATTATAAATCGTATTGTTTAAATTACATTTTATGGTTTATTAATTCAAATTACATTATTTTGGTTACCTTTCGGTTTTCAATTATATAGTGAGAAAGTGAAGTAAGGAATCCACTTATCCCATTCATCGTCGTTTGTCGATGTCAGTAGGAATTCGTTCAAAACTCTGTGGTTGCGTACTAGTGAGCCTATTGTTTCGTGGTGGTACGGTTTCGAAACTTTTTGTTGTGTTTTGAGCAGTGCACATATGTTTGCCTTTAGCTCGTTTGTAAATTCTGTCCCGTTGTCAGATTTAAGTATTTTAAAGTGTCCGTATTTTAGAATGAATTGTTCAACTAATGTCTTGGCTGTTGTGTGTGCATCTTTTGTTCTCATTAAGTGTGCGATTACAAATTTTGTCAGCTCGCACTGCATGGTCAGTTTTCGTTTCAAATTTTAAGTGGTCCTATGGTGTCGATGAATATTACTTCAAAGCTGTTATTAGGGGTGTCTGTTATTGTAAGTGGTTATTTTATGTGTGTTGTTTGTTTGTGTCGTACACATAAGTCATAGTTCGTAATAAATCCTTTTACCACTTTATTCATATTTTTAAATATATATATATATATATATATATATATATATATATATATATATATATATATATATATATATATATCTGTTTTAATTAATTTATTTATTTATTTTTTTATCAGGATTTTTCTAATTGTTAAATGACCTCCATGTGTTGTATTATGATACTTATCTATCAGTTTATATTCATTTAATTCTCTTTCTGGGGCGGCATATGTCATAATTTTTAATTTGAGGATTTTCATTCATTATCTTTATTTACGCATTCATTTCTTTAAATTCTTCTTTGGCACATATTTTAAATATTTCATCATTGTTTGCTATATATATTTATTTAGCTTATTCATTATCTTTTCTTTGTTCGTTTTGGATATCAATTTCCTCAGAATCGAGTCTAATCACGCTGATTTATCATTGATTCCTGCATGCTTTATATCTTCATTATTCCTTCTTGATATCAGTTTCTTCAGTATCGAATCTTGTTTCGCTGATTTATCACTGTATCTTTTATTTCTATTTGATGATAGCTTCTCCTGGTTCGAATCTTAATTCGTCGAATTATCACTACATCCCACGTGGATTACCCAATTTTTTTTGTGCACTTTCTTCTCTTTCATTGGCCATTTTTAATTATTTTATTTCCTCTTATATTTGACGTCATTTATAGATGTGCAATCCCAAATTTGAAGTTGAGCAGACTTCTGCCGAGATATACAGTTCTCTATTTCCTCTCTTAACTTTTCCGCTTTAGATTATTAGCCCCTTGTAATTATTAGCGATTTTCATCAATATTCATTGGTATCATATTCTTGAGTATGCTGGAGTTTAATTGTATTTTTGATAACGCATCTTTGTTCGAATTCATTCTATCCTTTTTTATAGTATATTAAAATCCAAATGGTATTTTTTTCATTGTTAAAAATGATGCTAATGGCTAGTTGCAACTATAAATTTTTAACCATATACATTGTAAAAATTGCTTTTTAGTTACTGGTTTATCTAAACATATTTTCAATTCAAAACTTAAATATAAAATTGTTGTAAAATTGTTTTTACACTATTTCTTAAAAATTAAGTAAGTTTGATTGTTTGTCAAGTTCTATTTGGTGCAATGAACTGGTCATATCTAGAGTTGAAAACCATTTCGCTCTGCCTAACTTGTCTAGAATGTCTGCTAGTCGAGTTAGCGGGAATTTATCATTTACTATTTTGTCACTCAGTTTTCCAAAATCCATTACATGCCTCTTTTTCTTTTTATTATTAGTGTTCTTTTTGGGAACCAAAAGGAGTGGAGCATTGTATGGGCTGACTGAAGGTTCAATGATGTTTTCATGTAGCATTTTCTATACTTGTTCATTTACTATTTCTGTATGAGTTTGTGGTAGTCTATAATATTTTTTTTTATATATACTGTTGTTTTGCCATAAAATTGTTTTTATTTCTTAAAAATTAAGCTCAAGACTCATTTCATTTTAATCTGATTTTACAAAAA
Organism: Clusia tigrina; assembly: GCA_920105625.2. Classification (NCBI taxonomy): domain Eukaryota; kingdom Metazoa; phylum Arthropoda; class Insecta; order Diptera; family Clusiidae; genus Clusia; species Clusia tigrina. The sequence goes on from OV050030.1 coordinate 126,517,894, forward strand.
TATTTTTTTTGTTGTTTACGTCCCCATTATCATTTTTAATCTATTTTTGCTTTTCCCGCAGTACATTTTTGGGAAGTTGGAGTTATATTAATTTTATAATTTTTAGTTTTCTAATGCTTTTGTTTCATTTCAATACAAATATGAATTATTACTAATACATAATATAAGTAATTTTAGCAATAAAATGTTTATAGTTTAAAGCAAACATCAATTTGTTGATTAATATTATAAATCAATATCAAATTTTAACTCAATTACTCGTAGTAGTCGTACTTTAATATGATTGTTTGTTTTCTCTATTCTTCTTCCTTTTTCTCCAATGTTTTTAGCACTGCGTCTTGTTTTCTCTCTTCGTCTTCTTTTCTATCTGTTGCTTTCTCTATATGCTTCTTTTTCTCCTTGAGTTCTTCTTTGCTCTCTGCTTCGTCATTTTTTTAATTCTTGAGTCAAATTGGCAGCGTCAGTTGCTCCTTCTTTTTAATTTGTCGCCTCTTGTACTCTTCGATTGCGGGTCACAGTTGATAAGCTGGAAATGCATGGTAGTCGGCACGTATTCTTACACACGAGTATGCTGGAATATTGGTCCACCGTTCCTGGATAATTTTCAGGATCTTCTTCAGGCTATTCATCGCTGGCGATTGCTAATTCTTTAATATAGGGCTGATGTTAGTTTGATGTTAGTTGTAGCAGGAACTGTTGCTGGATTTTTGGCTACTTTTCAGTTAAGTTCCAGGTCAGTAGCAGGATCGGTCGCAGGATCTTTGGCTGCTTTCCAGATCCCAGGTCAGTTGCAGGATCGCCATGTAGGGTATGATGAACGCTAGCCTCGTAGGATCGTCATGTATGGTGTAATGCATACGTTGGTCACGCAGGATCTGCTTTTGATTCAATTGCAGATTCCATACAAAGTATAGATGCAAAAGAGTGCTATAGAAAAGAAATGCCTGACACGAAGCGGAATGACGCCCTCAGCAAACGTTTTGACCGGCAGAGTGTGCCGTTGGCCAAGCTATTGGTTGTGCTGTTCTAAGTCTTTCCTGACTTAGAGCACGACAGATAAAAGAATTAACTAATGGGAGTAGCCGTTTTAGTTGTCTGCAGATTAACTCTGGTTTATTTGGTGGCTCGCTGGCTCTTTTATATCATTTAATTCTTATTGTTTTCTTATTCTAACATAAAATATCGGGTTTTTCAATAAGAGCGCTACAAAAGTTTTTTTAAATAAAACAAAACCGGTTTTAGATATCAATGAAATTCTTTATTCTTGTGAAAGTACGTTCGATGCCATTATGTATGGTACTCGATTTCTTTCTTCTTCAGAACTCCAGACGCTGAACCCAATTTTCAATGGTTTTCATGCATAAATCGGCCGATACTGCTGCAATTTCGCGTTCGATATTCGTACGAAGTTCATCAATCGTCGCTGGCTTGTTGGCATAAACCATAGACTTGACGTAGCCCCACAGGAAATAATCTAACGGCGTCAAATCGCACGACCGAGGCGGCCAATCGACTGGGCCATTTCGTGAGATAACACGTTCACCAAGCTTGGTTTGCAGTAAATTGATTGTGGCATTCGCTGTGTGGCTTGTGGCGCCGTCCTGTTGGAACCACATGTCCTCCAAGTCCATATTATCCAATTGCGGCCAAAAATATTGAGTTATCATTGAACGGTAGCAATTCGCATTCACAGTAATGTGCCGGTGTTGATCATCAAGGAAGAAGTACGGCCCAATGACGCCGCCGGCCCATAAACCGCACCAAACCGTAATTTTTTCGGGATGCAATGAAGACTCATGGAGTATGTGTGGATTGCTGTCTAACCAATATCGCATATTTTGCTTATTGACGAAGCCATTCAACCAGAAGTGAGCCTCATCGCTGAAGATGATTTTCCGATGAAAATCCGAATCATTTTCAAGTTGTTGTTCAGCCCAATTCACGAACATACGACGCTTATGGTGGTCAAGCGGCTTCAGTTCTTGCTTCAATTTGATGACTGAAGCCTCAGCGGCAGCAATATACTCGACACTACGGGCACTTCTTTGTCTCACTGGCATGGGAACATTTTGTACTGTGCCTGTGGATTCAAATTTTTCCACTAGACGCTCAATTGTTGATCTGCTAGGACAATTATGACGACCATAAATTGGACGTAGCGCTCCTAAAGTTCAGGCGACTGACTCCGAATTTCGGTAGCAAATTTTAATAATTTCGACTCTTTGTTCGCTCGTATATCTTTGCATGATGAACTGGCAAAGCGTACTGAAGAGAAATGTCAAAAGAGCGGGAAAAAATATGGCGTCGTTTGCTGTCACTATCGATTTACTTTTGTAGCGTTTCTTTTGAAAATCCCTTTATATCTATCTTATTTCTACTAATTACAAATCATATTCCCGAAATTAGTCTCAAGTATCGGATTACCGATATTATTCATTGACGAATCATTGTCTTTGTTTATATTAATAATTTTGAGTGCAAGTTCAGGGCTAAACTCACTGCACTGTCCAATATGCATACGACGCTGCAATATAGGCAGCGTGTGTCAACGCACCACCAAAATGCCTGTCTAGCGTATTTGGGTATTGAGTGCAATTGCACACGTTGCGCTATTGTCAGTTCGTTTGCATATGCGACCTGCTTCGGTGCTTATGACGATATGTGGTCGTTAGCGTACACTTGTGTGGTACACTACAATATGTGCCTAACGATTGCAAATAAAGCATTAGGGCATTTAGGTTTGTCACCACCCAATCGTCCAATGCATGATTTATTTGATCGACAATTGCAACGTGAACAACAGTATGATCCCAATGAATTGCAAACATTTGTGAATTTGAATGTTCCAAAGTTAACTGGCCACCAAAAACATGTCTATGATACCATCATGCAAGCTGTACAAAATGAAGTCGGTGGATTATATTTTTTGGATGCGCCTGGTGGTACGGGAAAAACATTTGTGATATCACTGATTTTGGCAGACATTCGATCGCAACGAAAAATTGCATTGGCACTTGCTTCGTCGGGAATCGCTGCTACTATATATATTGGATGGTGGACGAATAGCGCACTCGCGACATTGATATTATTGTCAGGCGATTTTCGTCAAATATAGCCTGTGGTTCCCAGATCAACACCGGCGGATGCATGTTTAAAGTCTTCTCTTCTGTGGCGACATGTGCAAAAATAGATATTGAACATAAATATGCGCGTTCAATTGCACAACGACCAATCTGCAGATCGGTTCTCGAAGCAATTGTTAGATATGGCAAAGTTGGAGTCGATAATACAGATGGATTGATTACATTGCGAAAAACAATTTTTATACCATTGTCCAATCAACAGAAGAGTTTATTGAAGGTGTGTTTCCAAATACTGTTCAAAATTACAAGAATCACAATTAGTTGAGAGAACGCGCAATACTGACACCAAAAAATGTACACGGCAATGCAATCAATTATCAGATTCAAGAAAAATTGTCAGGTGTAGTGACATCATATAATTCGGTTGATAGCGCAATGAATTCAGATGTGCAATGAATTATCTAATTGAATTTTTGAATTCATTGGAACCAATGCCACCGCATTGTTTGAATTTAAAGGTTGGCTCATCAATTATTTTACTGCGGAATTAAAAGCACCAAAACTGTGCAATGGCACAAGATTGGCAGTAAAAAAATTGGTGCTGAATTTAATTGAAGCCACAATATGGACCGGAACAGCAAAAGGTGAAATTGTGCTCATACCATGAATTCCATTGATTCCACCTGACATGCCATTTGAATTTAAGCGTTTGCAATTCCCAGTGCGTCCATCATTTGTCATGTCCATCAATAAGGCGCATGGACCAACGCTTCAAATATGCGGATTAAGTTTGGAGGAGCCGTGCTTTTCACATGGACAGCCATACGTGGCCTGCTCAAGGGTTGGAACTCCAAATTGTTTGTTTGTGCTCGCTTCAAATGGGCAAACGACTAATATTGTGTATCCAAATGTTTTGGATTGACATTAATAATTTGGAAATGCAATGCATTCATTTCATAAAAAAAATCTAGAATATTTCTTTTCTTTTTTTGGTTGGTTGCAACGAAGTGCATCGGGGTCCGCCAGTATATATATATATATATATATATATATATATATATATATATATATATATATATATATATATATATATATATATATATATATATAAATATATATATATATATATATATATAAATATATATATATATATATATATATATATATATATATATTTATATATATATATATATATATATATATATATATATATATATATATATATATATCTATATATATATATATATATATATATATATATATATATATATATATATATATATATATATATATATATAAATATATATATATATATATATATATATATATATATATATACATATATATATATACAGGGTGGCCCAAATGAGACCTAGTGATGGTAAACACGTGTAACTCTTGTAATAACGGGTTTTTTTAAATGATTTATTTTAATATGTTAAATACATTTTATGGAAATTTAACGTGACTATGTGTGAAATATGACATCAGACAAATGACCACCATTTTGCTCGATACAGGCATTGGCTCTTTTTAGCGCATTTTGCATTACACGGCGTAATGTTTCTGGTTGCAGGCGCCGTATTTCGTCTCGAATATTCTGCATGAGCTGTCCAAGTGTCTGTGGTTTGTTAACATACACTTTGTCTTTTAAATATCCCCATAAAAAAAATCGGGCGCAGTTAAATCTGGTGAACGAGGAGGCCAAGGGAAATCTGAATTTCTTGAAATTATGCGTTCACCAAAAATTTCACGCAGCATGTCAATAGTTTGCCTAGCAGTATGCGCAGTGGCTCCATCTTGTTGAAACCACAAATTAGGATGTTGCTCCACCATTGGCCGCAAAAAGTTGTCGATCATTGTTCTTTAAGAAGCCCCGGAGACCGTTTCTGGCGTTTCATCCTCATTCTCAAAGAAATATGGGCCGATGATTTTTGTGGCCATAACATGTGGGCGCTGATCTTACGTTAAAAAAACGGCGATAATTTCGCTGCGTCAGAACAATTGATCGTTGAGAAGAATAATAAAATTCGATAATTTTAATGCGTTGCTGTGGACTGTACGTATTCATTTTAAATTTCCAAGAGTTCAGTTATAATCTGCTAAAAGAAAAAATAAATTATGTTAAAAATTAAAAAAGTTATTTGTGTTTCACATCAGCTGGTCTTATTTGGGCCACCCTGTATATATAGGCAAATATATATATATATATATATATATATATATATATATATATATATATATATATATATATATATATATATATATATATATATATATATATATATATATATATATATATATATATATATATATATATATATATATATATATATATATATATATATATATATATATATATATATATATATATATATATATATATATATATATATATATATATATATATATACGAGTATATCTATTAGGGTGGGGCGATTAGTATGGAAGGAAAAAAATGTTAATGGGCGCATCGCGTTTCTGATTCTTGGGATTGTACTGAGCAAAAAATCCACTAGACCATACGTCTACGGTGAAGATCGAGCTTCCAGATTTTGACTTGCAATTTTTTCTCAGACTTTATTTTTTTGGAAATTTGCAAATTTTCTTGGGCTCATATTTCGTAAAGTATTTGAAATTTTGACTTATTTTCAAAAGTAAAGTTGTAGCTATTGTCTCGGGCTACAATTTCTCTGAACATATTACTTAGAAAAACTTCGTTTTCATGGTCGAAAAGTAGAAAATTCACCACTTTTTGTCACGTTTTTTTGGATATTTTTGCCTATAACAGCCAAACTGTTGAGATTTTCGATCCAATACTCAGACAAAAATTGTAGCCAAGACAATAGTTAAGAACTCTCTAGTACATCGCAAAAGCATTGGAACGCTCCTTCAGGCATTTTTGGTGTGAAAATATTGATAAATGACCATATTCAGTTGTTCATAGCGCAAAATCATAAAAATGTTCTATTTCTTATTTTTTTCCACTTTTTTTTATCCAAAAATATAATGGTTTTTTTTTTGTTTTGTTCAAAATTTATTTTGAAAATAAGTCAAAATTTCAAATACTTTACGAAATATGAGCCCAAGGAAATTTACAAATTTTCCAAAAAAATAAAGTCTGAGAAAAAACTGCAAGTCAAAATCTGGAAGCTCGATTGTCACCGTAGACGTATGGTCTAGTAAACTTTTTTGCTCAGCACAAGAAACGCGAAGCGCCCATTAAGATGTTCAAATCGCCCCACCCTAATATCTATATATAAAAGGTTTTTCCTGGCATTTATTTTATCATGTTGTAGATGAATTATACCGGCAGTACACCACTGAAATGCATTGAAATATGGGATGTTCTTTAAATGTTATCGGCTTTGAACCAGGCGGGTTCTTTATTGTAATGCTTTATGACACACGCCTTTTTTTGTTTTGTTGTCTGACACGTAAACAAATAAAGCTGATGGCAATTGACGAAAATCATCTGCAAACAGAATTATAGCATTAACAAACCGGCTTTAAGTGTTTCGTAGATCTTTCATCGTTCGGTCTAATGCCTCCAAAGATTTTGTATGCGCCATCGTGCATTCATCCCAAACAATCAATTTGCATTGCTGCAAAACATTTGGCATCGAACAGTACTTCGAAAGGTTGCACGTTGGAAATTTATTGATTTGCACATTCAACGACAACTAGAGTACTGAATGAGCTGTCCGCCTCCTTCCACAAACTTGGGCGCAATTACTGATGAATCAAGTGCAAATGAAATTTCATTTTGCTAGCGAATCTCTACCCAAAATCAATCAAAAAGGTTTTCCAGTTCCACCGGGAGCGTCCTTGAAGGAATTCCCTCCAGTTCCATAACTCACAACTTGCATGAGAGAGTCGTACGTATATTTTTGTTATTAATTCACCAGCCTGACTCTCTCAATGCATAGCAATTTTATTGCATTTCTTGTTACATCTCTTGATTAAATGCGTCATTAATCGGCCGAATGGACGCTGTCTTACTTAATTGAGATAATACCTTGTTCGATATTACCAAGCACATGTACTAAATTGAAATCAACACCTCGTTCTGAATTTATTCGCTCAGTTGCAAATCTGGTTTAGTACGCATCTAATTTAAACTATTGTCAGCCAGGTCATCTTTGTATTTGGTCCACAAATCAATCGGTTTCGATGGGAAGCGTGTTATTATCGAAAAGAATGTTCGAATTTGATGACCATTTGATTAAATCGATCGCAGCAGAGGGTATAATTCCAATGAGTGTCATCCTGTAGCAATCGCAAACGATTCACCATTTACAGTTCGTAGATGTTGGAATGATGTTGGACCACGAACTTTGACTAATAGCACACGCAAATATAAATACTCGTCGTTGATTGAATGGACTGTGTAAATGCGACCTAATGCAACATTAGCAAATTCATGTGGGAACCTGGAACTTGATTTCCTTGTTTCCGTCGTTAAAATTTCTTTGATTATTGATATATAAACATTTCGGCGTATACCAGACTTCGGGCGAAATCGTCATTCTTTAAAAAAATACTGGTATATGTTGTAGATTGCTGTCAATTAGATCGTTGTACTGCGTTCTCTGTAGTGTAGTATACTCTTTGGCCATTTTCCAAATGTACGGCAAAATAAACAACAGTGGGATGTATTTTAAGGAATGGGATTGAAAAATGCGCCAAATTGCTTCGTTACTGCTAACATATCGACTCATTTGATATTCTGTAACTTCATCGTTGGAATTCTTCGCACCCATTCCAAAAAAAGCCATGTCACTTCTTTTGGTCACATACTTACGGGTGTATTTGATGGATTTCACGGAATGGCAAGATTCGAAATTGATGGGCGCTTTGAATATCGTCGAGAATAATAGCGAACACGGAACAATCCTACTATTATCAACTTCAATTTCCTGTTGATTTACTTTGACAGTTGTTGATCTTCCGTCGGCAGTCAATCGGCGTCATTTCCGGTAATTGTTTCTGCTGGTAATGGCCATGGATAACGCTTTGAACATTTTCCGTCGATAATACGGAGAATTGTTATTTAATGTCCCACAGGGGCCATGAAACATGTTCTTATTAACAACCTCAACCAAGCCTTCATCTTCTTCTTTATCCGGAATTTCCACTGATATCACATTATCGATCGATCCACCAAATGAGAAACCAAATGAAATAAAGCCACAAAAATTTATAGTCTCCATCCGGCGGTGGCAATAGCGAACATGCTTGATGACATATTTGACCTTGAATCTGTTGAAATAATATAATAATGTTGTTGTTGAATAATGTTCTGTGAGGAATTGCCGAAAGGTGTGATTGTGTTGCAATTACCTTGATTATTATATTGGCATCCAATTGTGCCGAACCACATTTGTTACGCCAAATGGAGTTTTGTGTCAGGAAATATATGTAATCTGTTCCTCTTTCAGAAACCAATGAGCAAAATGGCTCAATGGCAAGACCAATGGCAACATTTTGACTTTGCCACTTGCGCTTTCAATGTGAGGACACAATGCTCATCGATCCAAAAGCAACGGTGCTCTATAATTAATTGTAATGTAACAGAATGCAGCTCGATGAGTATTGTACGCAACATTTCTTTATCTTCTTGCACAATTATTCAAATTCATTCGTTTTTGTGATATTCGAATACGTTAAATTTCTATTCGATCTCTTCAGTTAGATTAGATCGACAATTCGTTTATCTTGTAGTATTCCGAGTTCTGCGACTTAAATTTTTCAGCCTTGCTGGCGCCATGCTATTCGAAGAAATTCGTTCAATTCAATTGAATTCCCAAAACTAAAAATAAATAAGTGTGCCAGCGCGTTTTCGTTTCGAGTGTGAACAAGTGAATGCATTCGCTTTTAAAACTTTCGTAACAACAACATAAAAAAAATTACAACAAAGTTGATCGTTTCGAGTTAGGGTTTGTACATGTGCATGCATTCGCTTTTAGAATTTTCGTAACAACAACATCAAAATTATAACAAATTTGTTCATTTCGAGTTCGGGTATGAACATGTTTATGCGTTCGCTTTTAAAATTTTCGTAACAACAACAACAATAGCATAAAAATTACATGACATTTTTTTGTTTCGAGTTCGAGTATGAATATTTGTATGCATTTGCCTCATATGCGTGCGCTTCATACATGTTCATAACCGAACTCGAAAGAACAACTTTGCAGTAATTTTAATGTTGTTGTTACGAACAATTTAAAACCTTTATTCCACCTGTGTTTATGAACAGATTTGAATAACCTTGACCTTCTTAGGGAAATTATCTTTCAAATTATATATTTTTTATTAAAATCAGTCCAGCTGTCCTCAAGTGATGCTGTTACCAACAGAATGACAATTCATTTTTATAAATATAAGATATATATATATATATATATATATATATATATATATATATATATATATATATATATATATAGATATATATATATATATATATATATATATATATATATATATATATATATATATATATATATATATATATATATATATATATATATATATATATATATATATATATATATATATATATATATATATATATATATATATATATATATATATATAGTGTAGCTCAGCTCAACGGTCTAAATTCAAATTTGTAGTTTTGCAGTTTGTATCTACATCATTTATGATTTTACATCGTTTTCAACCCGCTTTTCTTTTTACATTGCCAAACTTCGTTAACGTTTCCGAAAGGGTGTCTATATCTATCTTGTACTCGTGTTGCATAATAATAAATCAAAACAAACAAAATGTCTAAAATAAACGTAACGCTAAAAGAACTAAAAAAAAGTGCATTGATGCTGGTTTGCTTACAAAAGACAATTCAATGATACAAGTGCAAGTGAAATTAAAAAAAAATACGATGGTACAACGCATATCGCCTCTAGACAAAACTAATGAGCGTTTTATATATACACATACAATAACGAATATTGATGTTCGAGTGCCTTCGCGTGTGCAAAACTTTCAGCCGACGTCGTCGTCACTTTCAGCAATGTATACGTGTACGGCAAATACGCAGCCGATTACAACAACGATGTCTGCGCGTGCGAATTTTGTGTAGGCAGTGGCAAGGGGCAGATATACCAACGACGCCGATACAGCAAATTCCAATAGGAGAAAACGTGTTCAATGAAAATAATCTTCCATTTCCATTGTGTAACGACTATTCCTCAATCTTGTTTGTAAACTAGGCCGTAAGTTAGCTTTAAGTTCCGTATTGTTTACTCTCAGCTTGTAATGATCTGTATAAGAATAAATTCATTCTAGTACACCAGCTGCAGTACTCTTTTATTCCTGAATCAATATATAATAGTTGGCGACGACGTTAAAGGTTTTAATATACCGTGTGTACAGTAGCCTGGAATGTAAAAGAAAAGTGAAAGACAAACAAAATAAATGACAATTGATGGAAGATAAAATAAAAAGTGAACTAGACTCGAATAAAAGTGCTGTGGCAGGAAAATCAGAAAATCACATAATAGCAGCTTCAAATGTGGCATTAATTGGATCTATTGAAAATTATGTGATGGGCGAAGATTTTTCGCTGTATATAAACAGAATAAGTCATCTGTTAAGTCTCAATAAAATTGACAAAGACGAACATAAAACGTCTTTCCTAATAAGTTTGGGAGGAGTTGACCTCTACAAGAACTTGGCAAATGTCAGATCGCCAAAAACGGGAAATGATTATAAATATGAAGAAATCGTATCAAAATTAAAAATACATTTAGCACCAACAAAGAACATTATCTTCGAGTGCTATCAATGTTTCAAGAGAGACCAGAGAGTGGGAGAAAGCTTATCCGAGTACATTGTGGAGTTAAAGCAGTTGGCGCGTGAGTGCGATTTTAGAGAATTTATTGATAGAGCTCTGCCCCTTAAATTCGTATGTGGACTAAGCAAAAATCTTTTAAATGAGAAAGCTATAAAAAGTTTTGAGAAGGCTGGAGAGTTGGCGTTGTCAATGGATATTACACACAACAGCGTGGAGCAAATGAGATCCAACAGCATAGAGCAGATGAGCTACATTCAACGCGGAAGAGGAAATTTCAATGGACAGATAGACAGAGGCAAAATCAGCCACAGGATAAAAAGTGCCGATAAAGGGAAGTATGTATGTTATTATTGTAAAAAGCCAGGGAACAGGCAATAAGAAAAATGGTAATACAAATAGTAGAAATGAAAAATCGTATAAATCTATATTAGATGATCAGAAACACAAGCGGAGAGTTAATAAGTTAATAGAAGACATTACTTTAAATTGCTTACACAATTTGAAAAACGAAAATTCAGAACCTTTAGAATGTGCAATAGAAATTTAAGGTAAAAAGCTTTGGGTTGAAATTGATTCGTGCGATTGTGCTTCTGTATGTGATGTTATTGACTATAGAAAATGTTTCAACCATATTAATATGAAACCTATTGAAAAAAACATCAAAGTGCTTACTGGTGAAAACATTGTTGTAGTGGGACAAATTAAAGTAAGAGTTCAATTACTGCAAACATGTTGTGAATTATGGTTAATCATTGTTGACTCAATACATGTGTTTAAAATACTATTGGGAAGAAATTGGCTTGACAGTTTGGTTCCTTCGTGACATCAATGTTTTATAGGTATGAATACAATTCATACATTGGGAAGCAAATTGTAAATCTGATTTTACAAAGTATGAAAAGTTACTTAGCAAGGAGAATAATTCAACAATAATTGATTATGAGGCGGAGATATTGTTGAAAGAATATGCTTATCCGATTTTTAGCAAAGCACATACCATGCCTTTTCGGTTACATCAAAAAGTGGAAGACGAATCCAAAAGTTATGCGCAAAAGGAGTTCTAATACCTGTCAGTAGAAGTAAGTGGGCCATTCCGATCGTTGCTGTAAATAAAGGAGATGGTCCATAAGTCTATGCTATTAATCGATTTGTTGAAATGGAACATCACGTAATACCGCCTATTGGGGATATTTTAGCCAATTTAGTGGGCTGGGGATATTTGTGTAAAATATATTTGACAGGTGTGTACTTGCAAGTCAAAGTATCCGAAAGATCACAAGAATTCTTGACAATCAACACGCACATTGGATTATTTAAGTACACACGAATGGTGTATGGATTAAAAACAGCGCCACAAATTTTTCCAAAAATCATAAGTGAAATTTTAAAGGGCTTAGACAAAGTGCAATCGTATTTTGACGATATTATTGTTGGGGGAGCTACCATAGAAGAATGTAAGCGGAACCTGAAAGCAATTTTAGATAGACTTATAGAGTCGAACATAAAGGTAAATTATGAGAAATGTAAATTTTTTAAGAAAGAAATCTATATTTAGGCTATATGATTAATGAAGACGGAATAACGCCGTCCAAGGAAAAATTCTAGGGAGTAGTAGAAGCCACAAGTCCCAGAAATAAGTCAGGAATAAAATCATATTTAGGAATGGTGAATAATTATAACCATTCGGTTCCTAATTTGTCCACAGAGTTGTCTTCGTTAAATGAGGTGATGAAAAACAATGTCATGTGGATTTGGTCTAAACGATATAAGGAAATATTTGAAAAATCAATGTTATTAATACGAATATTGGTCATTTTTTGCAATATGACAAAAGCCAATTGTTATTTCATGCGACGCAAGTCCGTATGGTCTTGGGGGTGTACTATCACACATGGTAAAGAACGACCTGTTCAATTTGTGTCGAAAACTTAATCGCCGGCTGGAAAAATTATTGACAGCTTCATCGAGAGGTTCTGGCGATAGTATTTGAGGTGAAAAATTACATCTACGGATTACCCTTCGTTATTGAAAATCACCATTAACCGATCAGAGAAATTTTTTCAACGAGAAAAGACCTGCCATCAGTAGAGGCGAATCGTTTGCAGTGAGGGGCATAATTTTTATCGATGTATGATTATTTCCAAATGGGGCACGCCGGCGCCTTTTCCCGATTGCCATTGGAAGAAGAGAGTCAGGAAAATAAAGACAGTATTAACATTCTTAATTTGATAAATGATACTCCCATAAAAATTGAAGACAATCAAAGTGAAATGTCTAAAGATAAAAGGTTAAGCAAAGTATATAAATTTGTTAAAGATGGTTGGCCAGAAAAACTAGATTATTTTAGAATTATTTTAGAAACAGAAATTCTTTGACCACGGAACATAATTGCGTGTTTTATGGAGACAGAATTGTAATTCCAGAGTCACTCACTAAATATGAACACATTAGATATTTTACACAGCGGCCATTTTGGGGTCGTACGCTTGACGCGTATGTATGGTTGCCTGGTATAGATTTTGCTATAAAAGAGTTCATGAAGCTTGTTGTGTAAACCAGAAGGCTTCGAAGTCAATATTCGCAAAAGGGGAAGTGTCGAGCGCACATTTGAGCGTATACATGCTGATTTTTGCAAATTTGCAGAAATTATCATTTTAGTTATTTGTGATACATATTCAAAGTGGCTAGATGCTAAGATTTTGCGTAAAACCGATGCTTCGGCAGTCATAGGTTTACTTAGATCGAATTTCGAAATTTTCGGTATTCCGAAGAAAATAGTAACGGAAAAGAGCTACCTTTTGGATCAACCGCGTTCAAAGACTTTTGTAAAAATAATAATATAATAATATTGAATGTCTAAAATCGCCGCCGTACCATCCGCAATCAAACGGGAGCGCAGAGAGAGATGTTCAAACTGTTAAAAGCGCTTTAAAAAAGTATCTCTCTGAACCGAAGATCAGAACAAAATCATGGGATTTTAAAATTAATAATTTTCTTTTGAATTACCGAACTACTCCAACAACTACAACAATGAAGACGCCAGCAGAAATGATTTTTAAGTTTAAACCAAAACATTGTTAGATGATATTAAAAAAAAATAAGTAAATTGTTTAAAAAAACAAGAAAAAAATTTCAGAAATTGTAAGAATAGGGAGGAAGTTGAAAACGTTAAAAATAAGAATAATATATATATATATATATATATATATATATATATATATATATATTTCTATTATATATATATATATATATATATATATATATATATATTTATATTATATATATATATATATATATATATATATATATATATATATATATATATATATATATATATATATATTAATACTATTCAAAAATCTTGTAAAGAATTATATTAAATGGATTCATGCTAAAGTAGTTACAAAAAATAGATGGAGTATATAGAGTTGCACATATAAATCAAATGTAGAAATATAGGGGAAAAATCATAACGTTCAAACATATGTTAGTGATTCAAAAATAAATTTAGATATTGATATTGTTAAGTGTAGAGAACTTACAACAATTGAAATTATTAGTGTATCAGAATTTTCTGTAGATAATAATGGTAGAACATAACATAACTCCAACTCAGTAAATAATTAGATTGGATTACGTCGTTCGAAACGCACTAATAAAGGACAACTATGTAACACAAATTTATAAATAGAACTTAAAAAAAGATAGAAGTAAGTAAGAGCAATGGATTGGAATTTGAATTTGTATTGTTAGACGGTTGAAAATAAAAGTTTGGAAGAGATGAGATGTTTGCCGTAAGTAAGCTTTAAGTTCCGAATTACTTAAGCTCAACTTGTAACGATAAGTATAAGAATAACGTCAGTCTAGTACAGACCATACAATCTGCAGTACCCTGTTATTCCTGAATAAATACATAATACGTATAAGATAAAATAAGTTGCTGAGCTGTTGCCGGCTTTCAACCAAACAAGCGAAAAGTCTTTGAACTCGATAAAGTTTTTTAAACTCGCGGAAATGCTAAAAAATGCCTACAACTGCAAGAAAGTGCTCTAATTTTTGCGGCTCAACCAAAAATGTGTGTTAAAAAACCTGAGATATCCCTGACGAACTTTCGGAGGAGCTTGGGCAAGAACTGATACTGAAAAAGGGACTCTTTTGTAAACCACTTGAAAAACGTTTTCACTCCAAACATATCTGCTGATATAGTTAAGCTGCCAACAGTGGTCGCTGAAGCAGCCATTCCTCTGAGATTTGATATTCTGGACATTGAAACCGCTATTGCTGGTTTAAACTGGAGGAAAGCCCCAGGTAATGACAAAATCAGTAATAAGATGCTTTTAGAACTGCCCCGTATAGTAAGAAAAATAATTCTTTTAATTTTTAATGCTATTTTATGCCACGAATAGTATCCTACTGAATGGAAGGTTTCGTCGATTACCATGAAACCTAAGCCCGGCAAGGATCTTACAAAAGTAGAATCTTATAGATCTATTAGCCTATTATCTAATATGTCAAAGCTATTTGAAAAATTACTTTTGAGCAAGCTGAGCCCCACACTACATGAGAATGGATGCATTCCATATAATCAATTTGGATTCAGAAGAAAACATAGCACTATTGAACAAACACACAGACTTGTAAACGTAGTTAAAAGTACATTCGAAGAGAAAAAATATTGTTCTGCCCTCTGCAGTGGCGTTTCCCAGGCTTTTGATAGTGTGTGGCATGAAGGTTTAATTTTGAAATGAAACAAAACTTACCCGCAAACACTCATAAGCTATTTAAAAGCTATTTAACTGGAGGAAAATTTATCATTAAAGAAGGTAATTTTTGAAAAACACATCCGATTCAATCCGGAGTTCCCCACGGCAGCATTTTGGTTACTAGCTTATATTTGATATATGCCTCTGATATGCCAATAAGCAATCATATTCACTCATCAACATTAGCTGATGATACAGCTTTCCTAAGCGTCCACGAAAACCCCCAAGAAGCATCCCGCAAATTACATGAATATATATCTCAGTTGGAAAATGGCTAAAACAATGGAGGATAAAGATTAACGAACAAAAATGTGTACATATTACATTTATATTGCGCAGGGCAACATGCACGCCTATCCATATCAACACCCAGAATATACTGCAACACAGCGAGGTTAAATACCTCCGTATTTACCTTGATCATCGATTAACATGGAAAACCCACATAGAAGCAAAGTTCATCCAAATTAAATTAAAAACAGTTCAAATTATTTGGCTTATTGAGAGAAATTCTACCCTAAGCTTAGACTGTAAACTTCCGCTATACAACTCGATTCTAAAACTAATATGGTGCTATGGGATTCAGTTATGGGGTACTGCCTCATCGTCAAATATAGACGAAATTCAAAGGCGACAAAATAAAATCCTCCCACAGATCAGAGCCGCTCCGTGGTATGTCAAAAATTCGTGCATTCACAAAGATCTAAACGCCACGATGGTAAAAACTGTGTTTTCAAAACATGTGATAACGAATATAAAGAAGCTTTTTTTAACGAATATAAAGAAGCTTTTTTTTTGTCGGAACAATCTAGTTATTGCAGCAGTCTGCTTTAAATCTACCCGACCTCCGAAAAAATAGAAGTAGATCCTGTGGTGCCAAGGAGCCAAGTTGGTTACTCCTCAGCACATCAGTGCCAAATATCCCAAACCTGATTCGAGGAAAGGCAGGGCAGACTCAAAGGAAATAGTCCGCCGTCTCGTCTTCGTCTCCACAGGCTGGGCACAGCGCAGTGTCTGATATGCCAATCCTTTCCATGTGCCTAGCCCATAGAAAGTGCCCCGCCATCACGCCAACCAACAGCCTGCAGTCCCTCCTACCTAAAGTTAGAAGGAACCGCGACAATTGGTCAGAGATAGCAGGTAGCATAATTTTCGTCCATCCGCAGCCTCTCTCAGCCCGCCATGCTCGCTTGTGGGTCGAAACAACCCACTTGTTTGCAGTGGGTTTGATGACAGCAGAAGGGAGTGGCACTATGTTTTACTCTGCAGATGGCCTTAACGGCCTCTCTGCGGATGAAGACATCTAGTGGCGGGAGATTCACCAGAGCATCAAGTTCCAGGCCTGGAGTAGTCGGAAAAGCTCCGGTACAACATATGGCCACAGTACGCTGTAGTCGTGATAGAGCTTTTTTGACCCCTACAAGAGAGAGTCTGCTCATCCAAACCACCGATGCATAGGTGATAATAGGTCTTACCATAACTGTATCGATCCATAGAACCTTACTAGGGGAAAGACCCCATGTCTTACCAAAAATACCCTTACACTGCCAGAAAACTGACAGTGCTTTGGATGTCTTCAGTTCGACATGTGATTCCCAAAGAAGATTGTTATCAAGGATGATTCCAAGATATTTGATTTCTGGATAGCTGGATAGTGACTCCTTTTAGTGTAGGGAGAATAAGTCCATCAAACTTTCTCCTTCTCGTAAAGAGGACAATACCAGTCTTGACAGCATTAGCCGATAGCCCATTCGCCCATATCCACAGTTCTCTACACCCTTCTGCAGACAATCATAAGGGGTGGACCAGTTACAAGACAGCCAGCATCATCCGCATATGCCTGAGCTTAGAAACCCGAGTCATTAATGGCGTTAAGCAGGGGATCGATTATCATGCACCAGAGCAAGAAGCTTGAGTTCCACCTAAATCCACAACTGGCCCACAATATTCTAAATTATAGAGGTCACACTGAGCTGAGAAGGAGGGTCACCCTTGTCTCAGCAATTTAGGTGTGACGTGAAAGACATACACAGAAGCAAACGCAGAAACAAATTTTTTTTGTCTAGCATTGGCTGGACATAATAATATACAGTTATAGAGTTAAGATTTAACTACTTATTGTTGGTCCAATTTATATTAAAGATACAATAAATAGTAAATATATATATATATTAAACGGCATAAATGATGACTTAAAACGTAAAATATCGAACGAATACTCACGGTGTCAAGATTTATTAAAAGTCATAATGAGTTATAGTGTTTGTAATGACGTACATCAAAGTGCGTACAAATCGAAAACGATATCACCCCCACCGCAACCGCAACAGGTAATTACAAACCATACCAGTAATTCATCAAATTATAAGCTACCACGTGTAATATACGATTTGAACTGTGTTAATTGTGCTCTATTCGGGCAAACCGCTACCAATTGTCTCGAGCTACAGAGAAAACCACGATGTTTAAAGTGCCAACGTACGATACATAAAAGAAGATTGTCCTTCTCAGAAGAAAGTTAATGTAAATAATATAGAAGATGCGGGGGGTCGTAGATAAAATAATGAAAAAACAAGTAATGATATACTCAAGCAAATAAATGTAAATGGACATGCCGCAGATGCCGTTAGCACACTTACGCTAGTGGGGAAGATGTTTGCCAAACTTATAGGGACTTAAAATTAAATAACACTGCTACGAGGTTTCGTTGGTGGAGAATACGTTTCCACTCGCAAGATAAATGTGTTGTTAACGATTGATGATATTAAGTTTTAAGCAGACATGGTGGTAATAAGTAACGAACTAATCTATGAAAAAGTACTCCTCGAAAAGGATGTAATATATGGTTCCAGTAAGCGTCCAGTAATAGAAAACGATGAGTGTCGAATTGAGCAAATTCGCAACATGGGTTAAATGAAAATAAAAATGAAGAATTTGAAATTATGTTTATTAATTACAGTGGGCTCTTTGCAAATAATATCGAAAATATCGGAAAGTGCGCAAAAATACTACGCCTATTCAGTTAAAACCATATCGAATGCCTTTTACGAAAGGAGCGATAATATCGCAAATAATCACCTAATTACTAAAAAATGACATAATCCGACCGAGTTAATACCCATCTTCATCTCCCGTGATTTTAGTGGAGAAAAAGAACAGAGAGCATAGATTCTGTGTATATTATCGTTCCTTTAATAATAATATAGTGAACCAACCATTCCCCATGCTAAACATGGAGGAGAAGTTTGCGGAACTCGCGAGTAATCGGTTTTTCAATACGCTTGACATTCGTATGGGTTATCACCAAATTGAGATAGAGGAATCGTCAAAACAATATACCGCGTTTGTGACATTGGACTGACATTTTGAATTTAATCGTATGCCTTTCAGTCTCGTTAATGCGCCGACGACTTTTCAGTCTATTATGAACAAAATCGCGTCTAAAAAGAAAAAAGCAGTCTCATATACGAGTACTTGGCTGACATAGTAATTTCAAGTAAAACTATCATTCAGAGATATTAAGTTTAGAACGATTTTTGAAACTTCTAAAAGAAGCTGAATTTACATTGCGCCCCGATAAGTATAACTTCCTGGCGATGCAAATTGATTATCTTGGACACAGCATAAATGAAAATAGTATTACACCGGGGACGCATAAGATGGTCGCTATTAATAGCTTTCAACAACCTACCAACGTAACCTAGGTAAGACGATTTTTAGCACGGATTTTTTCAGAAAACTCGTATACGACTATTCCATTATATCAAAACCCTTCACCACGTTATTAACCAAAGCGAATCAGGACAATTTTACTTGGGGTCCTGAGCAACAACGATCTTTCTAAACTTTTATCAGCGTCCTAGCGAATGAACCAAAACTTATCTCATATGATTTCAACGCTCAGCATGAAGTCCATACTGACGGCAGCAGCGTAGGTTTTGCACCAAACCGTTGATGGTGGTGTATGGCGTCCTGTTTGTTATTACAGTTGCTAATGCACCAACACAGAAAGCGCATACCACAGCTACGAACTTGAAGGCCTTGTAGCAACTTTACAATATTTTCGCATTTACCTACTCGGTACACAGTTTCGACTTGTCACCGATTGCTCCCCTATGTAAAAGAGCATAAAAAATTAAAAGATAAAATCGCACGCTGATGGCTCAAGTTACTTGAGTAAGATTTTGTATGCGTACATTGTTAATTAACGCGCTTACAATTCGGCGATGTTTTGTGCCCGACCAACCTGCAACGGAGGGGATAAATATTTTCAAGAGTACAGCAAAATCACCAAACGATAGTTCAGTAAAAGCTGTGTATCAACTATGTAGGTTAGGTTAGGTTAGGTTAATGTGGCAGCCAGTTCAAGGACCAGCTCACTCAGACCACCATGGGTCCATTGTGATACCACCGCGCCACAACGCACCTCCGATTCACTCGTCGAACCATTTTGAAGCCCGACACCTCTGAAAGAGAGCTAAAAGCGTATTTGCCTAAAGAGCCCGCTCTGCTTCTGGCCAGAGCGGGGCAACTACAGAAGAGATGCTCCACAGTCACCTCCTCCTCCTCATCCCCACAGCTTCTGCAGTATTCATGAGAGAATACTCCCAGCCTGAGAGCATGTCTGCCGAAAAGCCAGTGGCCAGTAATACATGCCCCGACCTTAGAGATATTCTCTCTCGGCAGGGCAAGCAAGTCTCTAGTTTTCCTACTATTAAGTTCCGGCCACATTAGCCTAGTCGTTAAGCAAGTGCCCTCTTGTGCCCAAGACCCATTGGTCTCACGCACGACCCTATCCTTCAGCATCAGTTTACAGGTGGCAATAGGTATTCCAATTTCACATCTGTCCATGCCTAAAGGAAGGTTGGTACCCCGTCTGGCTAAGTCATCAGCCCTACAGTTTCCCGCAATATCTCTATGCCCCGGAACCCATGTAAGGCGTACCTTGAAAGCGGTACTGATATCATTTAGGGCTGCTCCGCAGTCCTGAGCAACGTTTGATTTCAGTGCCACCGAATTCATTGACAAGATGGCCGCCTGGCTATCCGAGTAGATATTTATAATATTTCTTGTTACGGCATGTCTATTTAAGTAGACGGCTACCTCCTTTATGGCTAGGACCTCTGCTTGATAAACACTGCAGTGGTCGGGGAGACGGAAAGAAAGTTTCAGTCCCAATTCTTGTGAGAAAACACCAAAACCGACTCTATCGTCAAGTTTGGATCCGTCAGTGTAGAAATTAAGTTCCCCCCTTCTCCATGGCATTGGTGTTTGCCACTCTCTTCTAGACGGAATATATGTCTGGAAGTGCCTATCGAAGTTGAGATTAGGTATAGAGTGGTCAATGTGTTGGACAGAACTACTCCAGGTATGC
Source organism: Clusia tigrina (assembly GCA_920105625.2). Classification (NCBI taxonomy): domain Eukaryota; kingdom Metazoa; phylum Arthropoda; class Insecta; order Diptera; family Clusiidae; genus Clusia; species Clusia tigrina. The sequence continues at coordinate 126,538,933 of OV050030.1, forward strand.
GCAATAGTCGAGTGACCAATCTGCCGATCATGCCATAACGCCGCACATTTCAGCCTTAGTGCTGATGTGGCGGCCACTTGTTTCCCTACCAGCTCTAATGTAGGTAGGTTGATTATTACTTCTAAAGCTTTAGTAGGCGTGGTCCTTAAGGCACGAGAGATACATAAAAAAGACGTTCTTTGGACCTTGCTCAGAAGCTTCAATTAGCTTTGTTTCTGAGGGGCTGGCCACCATACCAGTATTCCATATAGCAATATGGGTCTGACCACCGAAATGTATAGTCAGTGCATAATTCTTGGGGATAGCCCCCACCTGATTCCGACCGCTTTTTTACATGTGTACAAAGCAATATTGTAACCATCATTTATACTCCAAACAACCTGATGGTCTCAAATTTGTAGTGAAAAGGGGCGTACGCTCGCGCAACGTGCAGTTCTGAAATGATCAGGTAGGACATACCGCTCTGGAAAAATCGTTCGAACGAATTAAGCAAACGTATTGGTTCGCGAAGATGAGAAGGTACTTAAGAATTTATATTGAATAAAATCCTGCTACCAAATACAATGTTCCGACAAAAGCGAAGGTAGCCTCCATATCGATACCGTTAACCCGATTCCGTTCTATCGCATCCAATTGGATCACTTAGGTCATTTTGTCAGCAGCAAAAGAGGAAGTTGCAATGTGCTAACTGTTTCCGACGCATTCAGCAAATTTCCTATCGTCAAACCTGTTCGCGATACAAAAACACTGCATGTCCTTAAACCTCTAAATGAAATATCATCACATTTTGGTCTGCCGTCACACATCGTAACCGACAGAGGAATATCCTACATATCGAAAGCCTTTGAAAATTTTTGCGACGAACATTCAACACACCAAAGTTGCCGTTCGCGCACCCCATGCAAATGGTCAGGTTGAACGCGCAAACGAACGTGCCTTAACTTTTCTACGGACAACCACCGATAATCCAAAGGACTGGAATCGCTATCCAGCCACAGTTAACATTCCCAACGAACTCAAAAAAGGAAACAACAATTCGACCAACGTCATAAGAAACCAAAAATATACGCCGAAGAAGATCTCGCTGTGATCGAAGATGAAGCAGGTTCTACAGACGAGTCCAGAAAGATCACAAAGTTCTGGAAAATGATCGCTACTTGTTGGAAGACATCCCAGGGTACCAAGTATACAACAAGAATTATTGTCCCGTATACGCCTCGGATAATATGAAACCATTGTGTAGCAATATCCCTGAACTTGAATCCGACGACGCAATCGAGGACGAAGGGTCGAGTTATCACGCCTAAGAAGTATCTCTGTGAAAAAAAAATTCAACTCTGACAAAATATACGACTCTGCCGACATCACTGAAAACTTAATTATTTCTTTAATATTTCTTTACTATTAATAATATAAGCATAACCATTCAGTGTTTTATTAAAAAAGACATTTTGATATTATAAAATCGCGTTAATGTGAAAGCAAAATCATTATCATATGCTAGGAAATTTTCGTTTTAAAGAAATATACTGAAAGATTATACATACAAATCCTGTATTATATTGCTTGACGATACTACTGCCATAACATTATCCTTTTTATTACATGGCTATCCTGCCAGGCTCTCATTAATTGAATACATGGCCATCCTACCAGCATAAAGCGATACACCACAAGACGACCCAGTACCACATAACATTATAATTTTATTACAATATACAACTCTCTCGTAGTAATTGAACGATATATATTTATATATATACGAGGTGTGATAAAAAAATAACCGTTATTTTCATCTTTTCGTGAGTTACGTATGTTCGATGTTCGCATTTTTTTTCTGTTATGTTGGTACTTATATATGTTATATATGTTGGCAATACCAACCATTTTGGATTGTCAGTTTGTTTTTGACAGATAAAAAGGTTAGTCGTGTTTGGTGTGCTCTTCGATTTTGTACTATTCGAAAAAATTGATCAAAGAAACTGTATTCAGTTTTGTGCAAAAAATTAAATTAAATGCGCAAACAACCGCTGCAATGCACGCCCTTGACTGCGGCCAACGACAGCGCAAATCGCTGACAACGAATTTTCACGTGCATCAGCACTTTGTGCACATTAATTGTAGTTTTTTTGCATTACCTTTATATTAATTGTTTATGTTTTATTTTATATATAAAATATCTAAGTAAGAAATAATGGCTCAATTGTAATAGTATAGTGAAATAAGTAATAAGTGAAATTATTAAATATGTATCAGTTCTTTGAAACATTAACCGTTGTTTAATTTAATTGGTCATTCCGGAGTTCTGGTTATATACACTAGTACCTTCACTCAACAATAGTCTTGGTTTTATACCTAGGCTACTTCCCACATAATTACCGAAGGTCTGGTTATAAGCACCAGTATCTTCATTCAATATTAGTCTTGGTTTTGTACCTAGGCTATTTCATAACCACACAAATAAGGGCATGGAGTCTCTACCAGGACCCAGCTTAAGTAAGGTGGAATAAAAGAATTCCCACTCTTAACATTGGTGACCCCGACGTGATCCTGTGCCTGATCACAATCATTGTACAAGCTTAACATTGAAAGCCTTGCGAAGCACCAGGAGCGGATCGGACAGCAGATCGAAGCGCTCATAAGCAACTTCAAAAAGGACTCCGAACAGCGTAAAACGATAATCTATTACGAGGAATGAATAAGACGACTGGATGAATACTGGACAACCTTTGAGCAACAGGACTCGGAATTAAGAGCCTTGCCAGGGATTCCACTTGACCATGCATATTTTCAAAACGATTATTATGCCAAAATTGCAGCTATTTCATCAACATATCGGGATATGTTTGAGAGGCGCCTCGCGGAGCTGACTCAACACCCAGAAACTTCTATTGAGGAGAAGTTAGGGAGTCCTCCTGCGGCCACAACAGATAATCAAGGTGCTACTGGACACACGGTATATTCTGCAGATACCAAACCGCAGCGAGACTCATCAACCAATCGTCGACTAAGCGAGTCTCCGCGGTTAATTCGGCGCCAAGCCGAAGTGATAAGGACACTACGGCGGCAACTAAATTCAATCATGGACGAAACGGATCGAAGCTCCAAACAGTTCCTTTCATTCAAGAAAGGAAACATACTACAACATTGGAACCATATCGAAGACATCAACAATCAGCTATCGGAATTGGAGGCTGATCCTACTCTTGTCGGTTATGATAGACACCAATATATAACCCTGGAAGAAGAAGTACAGTCCGTACTGGTGCTATTAGGTGAGTGGGACGCAGAAGTTACATCAACACCGGTAGCAAACAATTCCTTACATCTATCCAAGATAACCTTGCTAAAATTCGATGGCAGTTATTTTAATTGGGGACAGTTTCCTCACATATTTAATGAAAAGATCCATAAACAGAAGATAGCGAACTGCCAGAAATTGTTCTACCTAAAGTCCAACTTAGTAGGAGAAACCGAGCGCCTGATAAAACACCTCCCAGCCACAGAAGAAAACTACTTGATAGCTTGGAGCATTCTAAAGGAGCTCTATGAGAATACTAGGCTGCTGGTAAAAAGCACTGGTAAGTAAACGTCTCAACCAACCCAATGTTGTAGCAGAAGGAGCCGCCAGTTTAAAGCGTTTCCATGACACAACCCAATAATGTGTATTGGGATTACAAAACATCGAAATTGACACTGGCACCTGGGATCCAATTCTATTGTTTATATGTATAAGGAAGTTGAACAAGGCTTCACACACACTGTATGAACAATCGCTAGCTAAGCAACGGGAACTCCAATCATTCAAGGATTTCCTAAGCTTCCTGCAATCCCGCTTCCAAGCTTTAGAGGCTTTAGGAGGCAAATTAATCAGAAAGCAAGTGCACTACTTACAATAATTACCGTCAATTGTCCGCTTTGTGGAAGTAACCATACTCTATACGCATGTAAAGACTTTGGCAAGCTGAACCCTAACAAGCGGCTGCCACAAGTGAAACGTCATAATCTCTGCATCAACTGTCTCAAATCAGGGCACTCGCTCTCGAACTGTGTTTCAAGTGGATGCCGGAAGTGCTCCAAAAAGCATAATACTATGCTACACTTTGAAGGAGCCATAACCCAACCCTCTCCAGCTTCAAATACTAATAATTCAAGAATTCAGCCTGGTCATACGAAAGATAAGACGTCAACTGCAAGTATCGACCAACACAGCGTATTAGCTACTCATGCTATTGCACGCACTAAGTATGTCGGACTGGGTACAGCAGTAGTGAAATTAATCAACCACTTTGGAGCCACTATCGAATGCCGAGCCTTACTAGATTCAGGCTCCCAGCTCAATCTCATCACGGTGAAGCTAGCTAATAGACTATAATTCAAAGGAAAGGCTGAGTTTTGAGCAATAAAGGGCATCGGGAACTCCAATCAACAGTCACAGAGGCGTGTTAACACAAAAATTGCATCCCGAATATGTACCTTCACGGCCAGTTTCGATGCCTTCCTCCTACCACAAATAACTGTACCACAACCATCGATAGACATAGATACCACCAGCTGGGAAATACCACACAATATTAAGTTGGCAGACCCAGCATTCAACACTCCAGGTCCTATTTACATTCTGTTGGGAGCAGATTTGTATCACGACATCCTTAGCATGGGACAAATTTGTTTGGGAAAGGGTTTGCCAACATTACAAAATACCGTTTTTGGATGGATTGTGGCGGGCAAAATCGACAACCACTACCTTGATGAACTAACATGCGGAGTGCTGACCAATACAGAATTCGACCTACAAAAATTTTGGATACTAGAGGAAGTAGGTGCCAAGGTTCCCACACAAACACAGGAGGAAAGGATGTGCGAAGAGCACTTCAGGCAACCAGTGAAAAGAAACGCACTTGGCAGATTTGTCGTACAACTGCCTTTCAAACAAAGACCTGGAAGATTAGGACACTCTAAGGATCTGGCCTTGAGGAAATTCTCGTCATTGGAATGCAAGCTCACCAAGGATCCCTCATTGAAAGGAATGTATGCTGACTTTATGGCCGAATATAACCAACTTGGCCATATGAGTCTCATTAAGGAAGAATAGATAAAATCCCCATCATACTTCCTACCACAACATGGTATCCTTAAGCCATCAAGCACAACCACCAAAATGAGAGTTGTTTTTGACGCATCAGCGAAGTCATCAACGAGCCTTACCCTAAAGGACGTTGTAAAGATGGGCTCAATTAATTAATTTAGCGGCGCGAGAGCTAGCGCACAATTTCAATCGGCGACTACTAGAGTACAGCCAAATATTTGTGTATGAAGCGAAATATGTGATCGCTATGTACAGATGGGCTCAAAGTATTATTTAGTGGCGCGAGAGCTAGCGCAAAATTTCAATTGGCGACTACTAGAGTACAGCCAAATATTTTATGAGAAACGAAAGGTTTGGTTTCCAGATCGAATCTGATTTATTGTTAAAATCTTATTGCTATTTATACTTTTAATTTCTTATGTGCTATGACTTAGTATATAATATGGTACTTAATACATAAAGAGGGCTTTTGCAATGTCATCGGAAAGTATCACGGTCAATGCCAGCGTACATTCGTTCGAGGGCATCGAACATTAGAATGCAACGTAATCAAAAACGTGCGCGATGTTCGCGCTTCATAACGTAAATATTCTTATATGAGAGTTCGATATACTTACGTTGGGTCTCCGCTCACATTGCATGTGCCTACGCCGCGTATGCTGTTGGCGTTTGTGTGTATATATATACATTATGCTTTTCATACACTACAACGTGCTATCTACTGGTCCAACAATTCAAGACGATCTATTCACCATATTACTGCACTTTCAGTTGCCCAGATTCGTCTTCACCGCAGATATAGAAAAGATATACCGTCAGATCCTAATCAACGATCAGGATTGAAATCTTCAATTAATTGCTTGGAGAACTGAACCCACTGTACCAATTCAGTTCTATAAGCTAAATACAGTAACTTATGGAACAACATCAGCAACCTTATTTGGCTACAAAATGCTTGCAACAACTCGCCCAAGATGAAAGGATCAACCATCCAGTCGCTGCCGCAATCCTTCAAAGGGTTTTCTATGTGGATGATGTCATGACAGGATGCAATAGCCTAACAGAAGCCATTTTTGCTCAAGCTCAACTCCAGCAACTACTCGCCAAAGGTGGCTTTAAACTGAGAAAATAGTGCGCCAATCATCACAAACTGTTGCAATAGATACTAATGGCAGATCGAACAATGCAGTTTTACTTCGATATAGACTCCGACGACCACATTAAAACACTAGGATTGTCATGGATTCCAGTAAATGATAGCCTCCAGGTCAAAACAAATTTTTCCGATAGAGCAAATATTACTAAAAGGATTGTACCCTCGGACATTTCGCGTTTTTTTTATCCTCTTGGGTTTATGAGACCAGTATTCGTATCGGCAAAACTATTTCTGCAGCAACTTTGGACATCTATCACCATTTCTCGACGAAAACAACATAATACAAGTAGGTGGCCGACTGGAAGCCTCATCACTTTCATACGATGCAAAACACCCGATCTTACTACCTGCATCTCATCCATTCACGAAACTTTTGATAGAGGACATTCATCGAAAAAACCTGCATATCGGACCACAAAGACTCTTAGCGACTACACTGCAACGTTTCTGGCCGGTAAAAGGGAAAACTCTGGCACGAACGACTGTGCAAAATTGCAGCACATGCTACAAAAACAAGGCGAAACGTCTAACTCAAATCATGGGCAATCTACCTGCCGATCGCGTAGAACCTGCTAGGCCATTCATCAACTCTGGCGTAGATTTCTGGGGACCTGTCTGGACACACTATCGCCTAAGAGGAAAGCGTCCTCAGAAAAGCTATGTTGAAGTATTTATGTGCTTAACTACGAAAGCAGTACACTTAGAAATGGTAACTGATTTAACTACCGAAGCCTACCTCGACGCGGCAACTGCAGAAACTTATATTGCGACAACTCCACAAACTTTGTAGGTGCCAAGAACAAACTTTCAGAGCTCACCGAATCCATATTCTCGACAGTGGCCAAGAAAAAATAAGAAATTCCTGTAACTACAAAGGAATCAGCTTCCACTTCATTCCTCCATGCGCTCCTCATTTCGGAGGCTTATGGGAGGCAGCTGTCAAATCGGCCGAACACCTTCTTCAACGCAATCACAGTACCGCGTCCCTCACATACGTGTGATCAATTAACCGTTATTTTCAAATTTCGTGAGTTAAGTACGTTCGATGTTCGCATTTTATTTTCTGTTATGTTGGTACACATGTCTGTTATATATGTTGGCAATACCAACCATTTTGGATTGTCAGTTTGTTTTTTACAGATAAAAAGGTTAGTCGTGTTTTGGTGTGCTCTTCGATTTTGTACTATTCGAAAAAATGGATCAAAGAAACTGTATTCAGTTTTGTGTAAAAAATGAAATTAAATGCGCAAGGACACTTGAAATGTTGACTGTGGCCTTTGGCGAGTCTACTATGAGCAGAACACAAGTTCAATTGTGGTGTAACCGGTTTATGGAAGGCCGAGAAGATGTCAATGACGATGCTCGTCCTGGTCGCCCGAGCACGTCAACAACCGATGAAAACATTGACGCAGTGAAGAAAATGATTTTGGATAATCGTCGAATCACTATCAGAGAGGTTGCTGATGATGTTGGCATATCGTTCGGCTCTTGCCAAGCAATTTTTACGGATGTTTTAGGCATAAAACGTGCGGCAGCGAAGATTGTCCCAAAATTGCTAAATTTTGAGCAAAAACAACGTCGCATGGACATCGCTAAGGAGCTGTTTTTGGCCAAAAACAAAACCGTTATCATGCCTCAACCACCGTATTCACCGGACTTGGCCCCCGCTGACTTTTCCTCTTTCCAAAGCTGCAGACACCGATGAAAGGAAAGCGTTTTGCTACGATTGAGGAGATAAAAGAAAAATCGAAACAGGAGCTGTTGGCGATACCAAAAAGAGCGTTTCAGAAGTTTTTCGAGGATTGGAAGAAACGCTGGGATAAGTGTATTATATCTGAGGGGAATTACTTTGAAGGGGACAAGGTAGTTGTTGATGCATAAATAAATACTTTTTGATCAATATATATATATATATATATATATATATATATATATATATATATATATATATATATATATATATATATATATATATATATATATATATATATATATATATATATATATATATATATATATATATATATATATATATATATATATATATATATATATATATATATATATATATATATATATATATATATATATATATATATATATATATATATATATATATATATATATATATAAATATATATATATATATATATATATATATATATATATATATATATATATATATATATATATATATATATATATATATATATATATATATATATATATATATAAGTACACGCTACACCTCCCTTTTACAAAAGAATGAATTTATATCTTAAATTTATTCGTACTTCTCTTATAATCCTTATGTATATTAATAATTTTGTTTGTGTATTATGTATGATTGTAACGTCGTATTCTGTTCAGGTGTACCGTCATTGTTTTGTCGTTTTCGTGTTTTATTGTTCAATTATTCCTATCATCTAAACTTATTACTGTAAATGGTCCCTTATATAAACTATCTAATTTATGACCTACTTGCTTCACTAACACTAAATCTCCTATTTCTATTTCTATGCTATTTATGTTTTTATCATATAGTAATTTTTCCTTACGCTTATTATTTTCAATTAGTTGTTTGGCTCTTTTATGAGCTACTTGTAATCTTTGTTTTACTTCCTTCTCATATGCATCTACATTATACACAGGGTCAATGTTGTCACTATTAATGAAGTAGTATGAGTTTGCTGACTTTCCGAAGACTAGTTCAAATGGGCAATAGTTATGCACCAAATATGGAGTAGTGTTGTAAAATGTGTGTAATATTGTAGCCATTCATTCCATTCTCGTATGAAGAACTGGAGACACTCATAATTGATATCGAAGCCATACTCAATTTCCAGCCTATCACCCCCATTTCAACTGACTCCAGAGACCTGGCGGCATTAACTCCGCGACACTTCCTAATCGGAGAACCCATGACTGCCTCCATCGACACCGCGGTAGCTGCTTGCGAAGTTTCTTTGGGCAAACGCTGGCAATTAATCAACAGCATCAAGCACGAATTCTGGTACAGATGTTCTAAGGAATACCTGAGTGAACTGCAACAGAAAACCAAATGGAAACAACCCCAGAAGAATATTGAACTTGAAAATCTGGCCTTAATTAAGGAAGACAACACACCCGTTCGTCAGTGGCCCCTGAGACGTATAACTGAGGTATATAATGGCGAAGATGGCTATGTTCGTGTTGCAGACATCCGTAATATGAACAACACGTTAAAGAGACCGATACACCGTCTTGCCCCATTCCCAATAGAACCCACTTCCGAAGCCCAGCACGAATCCTCACCTGCAGCACCGCCGATAAAATGTCGACTTAGTAATATAGGCCCCTCAGGAAGGCCATCTGCTGGATTGCAGATCCCAATCTGTCGACCGCAGATGTCCTTTCCTGTCTGCGTGCTCGGAACCCTGGCATCGACACGAGGCTTTGGCGAGTTCTTTCGCACACCAGGGGTAGCAACCGGGATGGTAAAGAAGGTGCTAGTCTTGTGGTGCGAATAGATGAGGCCTCTGTTGATGTCATTGGTTCTCGGTACCGGAGCCGTCTGAGCCTCTTCTTTGTGACTGTGACTTTTCATGTCTTTCCTAGGTGAGAGGCTCGGACGATTCTCGTAGCTATCGTCATTTGACGGTAACGCAGATTAACTTGTAGCATTCTAAAGCCGCTACTGTACTCCTAAGTAGACGACTCACTCTGCTGCACACATCACCCCACATAACAACAGTAAAAGAGCCCTGGGTGTTTAGGGGTCGGCTCTGTGGCCTTGGCTCGTTGAAAGGGGCCACGATATTATATGACAGAAACTCGATTAGACCTAGAGCCGGTCTTACAATATCGACCCATCTCGCAGCGACCTGGCTTGACAAATTTTGTTGTCAGGATCTGGTTGCGGCAGAGATTTGTTTTGAGAGTATGCACGGATGGTCGAGGTTCGTGATGGCATTTGCTTACTTTCCTTACGATGCTTTGGAGGCGCCACCATCTGGGAAGGTCGCTACTCTCGTAGGGTTCTGTAAGCAGCGCAATCTTGGTCTCGCTCTTTGTTGCGATGCTAATGCCCAGCATACGATCTGGGGCAGCAGCAAGTGCAATGAGCGGGGCTCTCGCCTTTTCGGGTATATTGCCTCCTCCAGCCTGAACATTCACAATGTAGGCAAGCAGCCTACTTTTGTGACTACGAGAAGGCAGGAGGTAATTGACGTCACCCTGTCAAATCCAAGACTAGGATGGTCGATCAACGACTGGAGGATACATTGAGTTTCATTGTGGCGAGCAGGCGCAAATGTCATTGCCCACCAGAAACCCAAGAAAAACAGACTGGCCAAAGTTCAGGGAGGCACTGCGTAGCCATTACGTGCCGCCACTGAAACTTCGCAAGGAGCAAAACATGGAGGCGGCTGTTGAATATCTCAACACTGCCCTAACAAACAGCTTCGAGCTAGCCTGTCCAACTAGACCTCCTCTTAGCCGGACTCCTGTTCCATGGTGGAATCGAGAGCTTCAGGTGCTGAGGCGTGAGTCTAGAAAACTCCTCAACCGGGCCCTCAAGACGAATCTTGATGAGGACTGGGAATGATATCGACGTGTTCAGAGGGACTACAAGAAGCTAATTCGGGACTTGAAAAGGGCTTCTTTTATAGATTTCTGCAGTGGTATCGAAAACCTGAGTGACACGGCAAAACTGGTCAAAGTCCTGAAATGGACCAAGCCGATAAGCTTGGGTCGATCAGGATACCTGATGGCTCCTTTGCGGAGAGGCACAGTGAGACACTCAGCTTGCTGTTGGAGTCACACTATCCAGGAAATCAGGTAAGAATAGCCCGTCAACAACCACCTTTGGTTGGAACTGTTGTCAGGGCAGCTACACCCTCTCGACATGATTGGTATGTCGCCAGAACTGTGGCGAATGAGGCTGCCATTAGATTTGCTATCAAATCCTTTGACAGCTTCAAATCGCATGGACTGGATGGCATATATCCGATTGTGTTGAAGGAAGGCATTGAGTTAGTGTTGGCAGCACTGAAGAAGATCTTCAATGCATGTCTCGCGCTGGCCTATGTACCACGCTCTTGGAGGATGGTGAGTGTTACTTTCATTCCTACGGTTGGAAGAGACGACTACACCAATCCCAAGAGCTTCAGACCTATTAGTATGACCTCGTTCATGCTAAAGAGTTTAGAACGGCTGGTGGAGCTTCGCATGCGTAGGGAGTCTCTGAAGACGCATCCACTCTCTCCAATTCAGCATGCCTATCAAAGCGGAAATCCTGCGAGACGGCTCTGCAAAACCTTGTTAGAAGGATAGAGCGAGCCATCGACAGGAAAGACTACGCAATAGGCAAAGGTAAGGGCAATATGTAAGGGCAATATGTAAGGGCAATATGTAAGGGTCAAAAAAGCTCTATCACGACCACAGCGTACCGCGGCCATATGTTGTACCGGAGCTTTTCCGACTACTCCAGGCCCGGCACTTGATGCTCTGGTGAATCTCCCGCCACTAGATGTCTTCATCCGCAGAGAGGCCGTTAAGGCCATCTGCAGAGTGAAACATAGTGCCACTCCCTTCTGCTGTCATCAAACCCACTGCAAACAAGTGGGTTGTTTCGACCCACAAGCGAGCATGGCGGGCTGAGAGAGGCTGCGGATGGACGAAAATTATGCTACCTGCTATCTCTGACCGATGGTCACGGTTCCTTCTATCTTTAGGTAGGAGGGACTGCAGGCTGTTGGTTGGCGTGATGACAGGGCACTTTCTATGGGCTAGGCACATGGAAAGGATTGGCATATCAGACAGTGCGCTGTGCCCAGCCTGTGGAGAGGAGGACGAGACGGCGGACCATTTTCTTTGCGTCTGCCCTGCCTTTGCTCGAATCAGGTTTGGTTGAATTTTCGCCATGAGCTGAGGTTGAATTTTCGCCATGAGCTGAACTCCCCTTGCTTGCCTGAAAACTCTCTTAAACTTTTTACGATATCTGGAATTTTTTCAACATCAGAAATATTTCTACTAAAGTCAATTTGTGCCCCCTGTTCTACCTGCTCGCTACACGGATTTAAAACATTGGCTATAGTTTCTGAGATAATTTTACGTAATTCCTCTTTTTGATGTTCATTAAATGTCTGAGAGTTTTGTGACATGTTAGATGTCGATGCAGTAGTTATAAGTGGGAGTGCCGAAGTAGAAGTGACTGAACGAGTATTATTAGTGAAAGATACACTTCTCAAACGGTTTGCTAAATCTTCATCGTCTGACATTTTTAAACAGTATTTTACAGTTATTGTTGTGAAGCTTTTTTTTTTTTTTTTTTTTGATATTTAAATAATCAATTAATTTTTTTAACTATTAACAAATTTGGTTGACTTATAATATTAACATATAAACTCTTATATCTTAACTATAAAATTAATTGAAGCACTGAATGAATTGAAATAATTTCTTATGATCAAAGTTTTTAGAAGCTAAGAGATATCTTAAACAATAATAGAAAATTCTTACAATAAGTGTTGCAGCGACTGTTGCTGTGTTGAACTGTTGCTGTTGAATAGGACTGCTTGTGCTGATGATGATGATGTGCTGCTCTCTTTGCGATCGGCTTCCGTACTCCGATGCTCGATGTCACTTCCAGTTAAAGGAAGCTATGAACATAACATTTCATGAAATATGATTAAGCTGCAATATGATTAAGCTTGCGTATTACTAAATGAAAACCACGGTGGCCGCTGCGACTGATTCTTCGGCTGCTCACAAAATCACGAACATCATCAGTAGTCAACTCTGTAGTCACACTTCGATATTATCAACGCAGAAATTCGTTACAAAATGTTCATATGTTGTTTTAATAATTTTTATATTTTTATTTTTGAATTTGTTCTTTTTGAATATGTTGGGTTTTTTATTTTTGTTTTACTTTTATTAGTCCATTCAGTGTAATTATTATGACTTTTTTCCCTATTATTTGTCTGCTATTTTTCGCTCTTTATTAACATTTTTCATTTAGTGTGTTACTCATTTATTGTCGGCTTTTGTTCTTATTAAAGTCACTCAATTTCTTCACTCGATTTCAATTCTATTTAGCTGATTCTTTGTAATTTTATATTGCTTGGCATTGAATGTGTTCTTTTACAGTTACACAGTTCTTCTTTCTGTATTGTTGTTGTCTATATTTTTTGTTTTTTTTTTGAATTTGTAATAATGAAACCAGTTTGTGATTCTGTTTATTATATTCCTTTTTTTTGTCTGTCAGCATTCGTATTTGATTTTTTTTTTTTTATATGGGTTTTTTTGATAGTCAATATTTAAACTTATCACTTATTAAGTAATTGTCTCGTATTTGTTCTTTAACGTTTTTATTGTTAATATGCGTCCATTTCTTATACTTTTTTAGTTAAGTTAAATTTTTTTAGTTTTCCGCGCGAAGAGGCTGGAACTTAAGTTCCCCCCGTTTGTACCACGATTCGATGTGGCTGACTAAGGAGCCAAACTTCACGACTGATGGAAACGCGATTAGAAAAATTTGTACGAAATTTTTTCTATTTATTTCGCGATCCCTGCTCGGGCGCCAATTAATAAAACGATAAATTATTTATTTTAATTATAAATTTATTAGACGGTGTTATGCACCTAAAAATCGATTTCAATTATGCGGAGCTTACGCACCTTGCTGGATTGAGTATTATTTTTAAACTAACTCATATAAAAGAGAACAACTATAAGTAGAAAGTAAGAACTAAGTAGGAGAAGAAAGAAACTGGTATCAATAAACTCGATTACAGCTTGTGGTAGTTTTATGACTCTTATTATGATGCTAGCATATTTGAGTATTAACTTATATATTCAGTCGCCTATTGTCATTCCCTCTTGATTGAAATACTTCATTAAATGTTAGCCACTGGATATAGTTCCCAGAAAATGTTGGCAATTTGACTCCATGAAGTAGTAGCGCCCGTTCCTGATACATTCGATAAAGTTCTAGTTGATGAGAATGGTGGTGAGAGAAAAGCAGCTGCATTCGTGTTCCGTATGAGCTCCATGGCATCAATATAAATTTCTTCAAAGGGGTTCTCTACGTCGACGTCAAATAGGTTTTTCTTAGTTTTTCATCTTTGTGCAAACGCAGCAGCTTAAGATGATTTTCGTGAAACTCCGTTCGTAATGACGATAAACTTTCTAAATGAATATCGAAGTACTCCTCCATTTTACGATCTGCTGAATCCTTCTTAAAATTGCGTACATAAACCAAATAGAAATGGAGAATGCACATCACTAAGCCAAAACCGCAAAGCATTGCTTAATGAAAACGAAACAGGTCCAGACCAAACAAATGAAAGTACAGATATACGTAAACAAGTTAAACTTTCCACAATTTATCTGCGAAAACGTAGCTCAAATATGCGGGTTTCCAAAGTCACTAGCTTGATAGGGCAAAAGAGCTTCCATGGAAGTAGCGAGATTTACACTAAACAAATATTCAGATCTATATTGAAAAAAATTATCGCTTGAAAGCCAATTAGATCGACGAAAGTAAAAAAATAATTATACGTACCATCTGAAAATCAGTAAAGGATTAACTGTTGTTGATCAAACCGAGATCAAGCAAGCATTAATCGAAGTCGGTTTCATCCCAAAATCCATCTACAATATAAAAAAACAAGAACAAACAATGTTCCGAGTGGAGCTCGAAACAGAAACAAAAAGCTGCAGAAAACGAACTATATCGAATCTATAATGTGCGATACCTTATGCACCACCGAGTTTCAGTTGGAGAACCCCACAAACGCAGAGTCCCTGTCCAATGTACCAACTGTCAAGAGTTTGGTCATACCAAATCATATTACCCCTAAGCCCCACTTTCGTTGGTTGTGGACGCCAACAGAAGGATGGCGGTCGACACGAAGTTATTAACGTCACGCGTCAACACCTAACCCAGACCATATCCAGCGGTAACCATTACTATATTTATAGTTATTCTAATGCACTGAAATATATTTTAGCTCAGAGCTCAGACACCAATAAACAATCGCAAAATTTAGTGGCAATGCTCTTAACCTTAACGTAATGCATGACACAATTTATGTCCTCAATGCAAGTAATGATGCAAGAACTAATAAAGAATCAAAACCAACTCATGAAATCTATACTTGCAAATAATTGAATACGCTAAAAATTTGTCTGTGGAACGCTAACGGTATTAACCAGCACCAACTTGAAATCCAAAATTTCTGAAACTCGCCCTACCTTAAAAAACAATTTTAAAATAAAGGATTATAAGTTTCATAAAACGGTACATTCCGATGGCAAAGCCCGTGGTTGGACAGCCATTCTTATTGAAGATCGAACTAACCACCTCCCACTTGGAGCTACGACAAGAAATATCTGCAAGCTACCTCCATTTTCCTGCAATGTAGGGATGTCAACATAACGGTGTCATCTATATACGAGTACTGCCCACCAAAATTCCGGAAACACATTATCACACACCTTCCTGATAAATGTAAATAATATAAACAATTTTATAAAATCAAAAATAACTTCTGTCTTCAAGTCTTCATAGTGTATTGGAATCATACTTAAAGGGTAGACGTTTCTTGGGCCGATACTGTACACAATTTATACCTCAGATCCACCAACCAACAAATACCTACTCATTTCAGATGATGCCTTACCGGGAGAATCCATATTGAAAAGAAAAGAGCGCATATTAAATTATAAGCTTCTAGTCCTAACTGGCCTTTAAATACAAATTCAAAACTAAACCTCGATACAATATCCTCTTATATAAAGCCATTCTTCGCAGCAGTATTATATTTAATTTAAAATTCTCTTAATTTAATAATATTTAACTCTCTTAATATAATAATGTTTAGCTCTCTTAATTTAACTTAACTCTCTTTCTCTCGCCTCCTTCTTTAATTTATATTATGTATATTTAATGCATTAGCATAGCTTGCATTTTCCAAATAAAACTCTCCCCAGTTGATCGTATACCTTGAGCACACGTAGTCACAGTTTGGAATTATCGGTCGTGTACGTTAAAAATTTAATAGTTCAAACGGTTGGTAAAAAAGCTTACCATCCCCTAAAACATTGATGTGAAATATTCGGTTTCCAAAGTTTATTTTATAAAAATAACTCGCTAAAGATAATAATTGAAAACATTATTTAAATTCAACAAAGTGTAAGTAATATAATACAAATTGGATATTTTGATTTGCATATGTACATATTTATTCACATAAAAACTAACAGTTTGAAATTTGGACATAACGGTTGCTGGTTTTATCAGTTTACATTTCATTGCCGCTAACCTAACCACAGTGGTATTATATGTTGCTCACATTTTGTAATTTCAGTGCTTTCAGTAGTGGTGCTCTTTGGTATTACGCTAATATTTATTAGTATTTTGTTATATTTATTAAAAGAGTATCATATCAAGGTCGAAAAATTGTCGTCAGTCGGTATCAAACCCAGTGGTTTTAGAAACGGAAAAAAATCGAATGTTTTTGGCGTGCAAAAGTGCTTGGTTTTTTCGCAATTTCAGTTAATACATGCGGGATTAACTGAATCAGCACTACATTCGTCTAACGAATCGCTTTTAAGTATCAAGTTAGAGAAGCTTGGCCGGATGCAGCAGCAGTTTGAATATGTGCAATCTCAATTTGAGTTAGAGCATCATGACGAAATTGAGAGTGATTCTCGATGCCAAATTTTTAAATACTTTTCGCAAATTAAATCTGATATTACCAAGGAGCTAAAGGAGCGTGTGCCTTCAGGTTCGATGGTATCTACTCCTAAGGCAGTTTTCGGTGGAGGCTCGGATGTTTCAAGTTATAAAACTTCGTATTGGCCGAAGTTCGTGTTGCCACGTTTCGGTGGTACAATCACTTAGTAGCCTGATTTTTGGCCATTGTTTGAAACAATAATTGACAATCAGCGACATTTACAGGACGTGGAAAAATTCCAGCATTTAAAATCATGTTTGAGTGGAACAGCGCTGGATGCCATTCGGTCACTGGAGATAAATGAACAAAGTTATAATAATGCGATAACTTTGCTAAAATGTGGATTTGATATTAAACGCATCCAATTTCAGACATATGAAGGAGACTTTTAATCTAAGGATGGTTCGTGATGGCTCTGCTATTGGATTAAGGCAATTGTGTGATGAAATTAAATCTCATCTTCGAGCCTTGTACTCTATTGCCGGTCGAGATGAACTACATGACAGTTTGCTCATACATCTGGTCAACAGCAGAGTCGCAGGAGCCAGAGCGAAGTGGGAGGAGGATGCTCCATCGCACGATATACCAACGTAGGAATCTATAGTGGAGTTCCTGGAGAAAAGATACGAATAATGGAAGGTATACCAAGCAGGTGGGCGACAAAGGGTAATCTATGTCTAAACATGCGTTCGTCACAATTCAAGCGAATCAACCTTGCACATTTTGCGATGTAAGGGAGCATGCAATTAGTTTCTGTCCGCTTTTTCGAAATTGATCTCCCACATTGCATTTTAAAGAAGCCAAAAGGCTACAGCTCTGCACTAATTGTTTAATCCTGGGCATAGTATCAAAAATTCCAAATCTGCCTGTTGTACTCATCTGCTCATCTAAGCATCATACATTATTACATTTTGATCGCATTGCTTCGCCTCAAGCTAGTGCTGCAATATCAAATTGTTTGAACCTTTGTTCTCCTGCGCCAATTCACAGTCAGCCCTGGTGTCAACGTCACTTCTGAACTCTCAGTTTACCACATCAAACGCCAAACCTGAAAATTTTATTTTTCTCGCTACTGCAATTCTTTTTTTGAAACCAAGAACAGGAAACCCGTTTCCATTCAGAGAAATCCTATAACAAATCGTGCCACCAGTCAGTTAGAACTCAAAAGAACCAAAACAAAAACCCTAGTGTCTGAAATTGGCGAAACGGATTTTTTTGCTGGCCAATCTGTTGACATCTGTATTCAGACTCATGATGGTGCTTATCATACCTCAGTCACGGCCGTTGCGACTCCTTCCATCACCGACCGCCAACCCAATATTTCTTTAAATACAACATCTTGGAATATCCCTTCAAATATAACTCTAGCCGACCCAACATTCTTAGTTTTGTTGCCATGCTTGAAGGTGGAGTTTCATGCATTTTGTGGTTCAAGCTAGTCGGTATATGGTGTGTGCATTTACATTCGATCACAAAATAAGAATGGAATCCAGGTGGATTCACTTTGTTCGAAATCGCGAGTTACGGCGTTAAAAACCATGACAGTCCCAAAACTAAAGTTATCTGCAGCTATGCTCCTATCGGAACTTGTAAGCTCAATTGCAAAATTAGGAATTTTCGAAAGAGATTTTCACTGCTGGTCAGATTCCATGATGGTATTTTCATGGTTACAAAATGAACCGTCAAATTTCATAGTATTCGGTTCAAATCTAGTGAATATTATTCAAATTTTCACCGCAGGAATGAAATGGCCAACATTATTGAATCCTGCAGGTATCCTATGAAGGGGATCCATACCACGTGAATTATTGAAATCTAAGCTTTGGAAGCATGGCCCTCCTTCTCTTCAAGGCAATCGAGATACGTGGCCAGCTTCCCCAGGTTATGTTAAGGAATTACCCGAGAAGCGCAAGAATATTTTGCTTTCAACATCAAACATGTTGGACTTATCACTAAAATGTAAATTTGTTAAATACTTTGGGAAGTTGCAACGAGTATTCGGCTATATTTACACATTTATTTCGCGAGACAACGACCGAATGGGTTCACTTACAGTTAAGGATGTTCAACAAGGCACATATTTATTGATTCGAATGGTGCAACAAAGGTACTTCCCAGATTACAAAATACTTAAATCTGGTAGGCACGTAGCATCATCTAGCAAAATTTATTATTATTATTATTAACAGGCTAAAAGAACACTGCCACCTAAAATATCTATTGTGCAGCCTAGTACCCAACTAAAACAGTCCTAGTCTATTTATAAATCTCGTAACTGCTGTGGGCTTAATTTTAACTAGGTGATTTGGAGATATGAACCCACTGCCTAAGTAATTATGTCTGCGTCTTGCCACCGCTGGGCAAGTGCATAGAATATGTTCTGCTGTTTTCTGCTCCTCTTGACAGAGTCGATTGGAATCGTCTTCTACCACGCCTATTTTTTTCAGATGGTAATTTAGTCTACAGTGTCCTGTTAAAAGTTCAGTATAGAGTTTGATGTCATTTCTGCTGAGGTTTAAAGAAGCATCTACCCTGATGTGTTCAGGATCAATGAGTAGTCTCGACTGCCGCATGCCTTTTTGGGCTCTCCAGTAGTTTAGCAGACCTCGCTTTTCCTGTTCGCACAACAAGTTATTTGTGAAGCTACTGTTTACCCCACAGAAGGGTTCTGGACCTATAAAGGCAGTGTCTGCACCCCTTTTCGCCAAAGAGTCTGCTATTTCGTTGCCCTCATGTCCCTCATGTCCCGGTACCCACATTAGCGTAACAGAGTTTCTCACTGCTAGGGTATTGAGAAGTTTGGAGCATTCCCAGACCAGCTTTGATTGGAATGAGAAGTTTATTAATGATTTCAGAGCAGCCTGGCTATCTGAGAGTATTCATATTTTGGTGTTGCGTGTACCCCTGCGTAGACATTCTCTAGCACATAACTCTCAAGCGTGGACCTCCACCTGAAAAATGGAAGCTGTTTTTATCATTGCAATTGCTTTTTGGAAATTTGGCCCTACAATTCCAGCTCCTGCACTGCCATCTCCCATTTTCGACCCATCAACCCACAACTGTGAGTCCTGTTTTATTATTATTTCATTGCTTCTCCAAGCTGAACGGTCACTGATGACCACTTTGAATTGCTTTGAGAAGTCTAATTTTCTGTCCATTTTGTCGAAGACCATGAGGCACGGAGAATTCCAGACAGTCTCCAGAATCTTTGCGTGCCCCGATAGGTTGCCTTCTTTAAGATGGGCTAGACTAGGTAGCCTTAGGGCCGCGCTGGCCGCCATCCTTTTAACTACAAGGTGTAGGGGAGTCACTCCAGTGATCATTCCCAAAGCTAGTGTGGGGCACGGTCTCATTGCTCCCGACGCACTCAAACAGGCTATACGGTGAATCTTGTTAAGAGTCATCTGATGATTTGGTTTACTTTTGGCCACCACACCAACGACGCGTATGTTATCATTGGTACGATTATTGTTTTATATGACCAACCTCTGGCAAGCGCAGGTTGCTCTTAAGGCTTTACTAGTTATATATGATAAGTAGTTTTTCCAAGTTAGAGTTTTGTCTAGGATTACTCCCAGATATTTCATTTCATTGGACATTGTTAAGTTCGTGGTCCCTAAACTAAAGGTCCCCAGATTCAGTTTCCTTCTTTTGGTGAAGGGTACCACATTTGTTTTATTCGGATTTATCGATAGTCCTTTCTCCTGACACCAGTTTTGAGTGATGTCAAGAGCTAGTTGCATGCGATCTGTTATGGTAGAGTCAAACTTGCCTCTGACCATAATTACCAAATCATCAGCAAAGCGCTGAATTTCGTATCTGTTGAGAAAGAACGCAGAGTCTTGGAATTCACGTGTGCTGTATTCAACGGCTTAGAAGCGAGAGAGATAATATATGTGGATAATGAAAGTAGGAAGTTAAGAAGAAATTAAATTACATAGGGTTGCCAAAGTTATATATCTTACAGTATCCGAGGTCATTGAGAGTTTGTAAGAGCTCGTCGATAACCAATAACCATAGGAGTGGCGATAGGACGCGCCCCTGGGGACATCCTTTGGTTGACCGGACAATTAGCTTTGCTGTCCCTGTTTCAAAGATTGTTGTTCTGTTTTCCAGCATATTGAGAACCCATATTATGATCAGTTTTTGTATACCTTTCCTGTTCATCCCCTCCTCAATTGATATGAAAGTAGCATTGTCAAAAGCCCCCGTAATGTCAACCGATGTACAGAGAGCTATTTCTTTACCCTCAAACGCCTTTTCAATTTTACTCGTTAAGCTATGTATGGCTGTCTCAGTCGATTTGCCTGATTGGTAAGCATATTGTTTAATATGAAGAGGAGAATCTTTAAGATAAGTTTCCCTGATATATTGATCCAGAATTTTTTCCATAACTTTTAGCAGGAATGACGTTAGGCTAATGTGCCGTTAGGCTTTTGGCGTGTGATCCGCCTACTTGCCTGCTTTCGGTATGAAAGCCACCCTAGCCTTCGTCCAAGGTTTAGGCACTATGCCTAGTTCCAGGCTTATACTGAAAATGTTTGTTACCACAGGTGCCAATACATCAACACCTTACCGAAGTAGGCACGGTTGTATATTATCGACACCTGGGGATTTGAATGGTCTAAAAGTGGAGATAGCCCATATGGTTTTGTTGACGGTGAAGATTCTGCGAGCCAGTGAGGGTTCCCTCCGTGTAGGCATCAAGAAACGAGTGTTCTCGATGATTTCACTATCCTCTGCACTAATGGCACAGCCTGGAAAGTGAGTGTCCAACAAAAGCTGTCCCGTCTCTTCCAGGCTCTCCGTAAAATTTCCGTCAGGCTTCTTGAGTGCAGAAAGGCCATTTGAGTGGTCTTTATTGAGTGATTTCTGGAGTCGGGTAGCTGCTGGGAGGGTTTCAATCTCCTCACAGTAATTTTTCCATGAGTCTCTCTTAGATCTTCTCAACTCATTATTATAGGCCGTTAAGGCACTTCTATAAGATGCCCAGTCCCCATTAGACTTTTTGTGCAAAATATTAAGTCCCCACCCCACTAGGGTGGGTTCCTAGAACGTTTCTTCGCATCTAAATTGCAACTACTTTCAAAAGCCTCAATTATTCGATTATTTAATTTGTTAACTTCAAGATCTAGTTCCTGAGAGTTACTTATTTTTTCACTAAGGCACGCAATATCTGAGCTTTTGGCACTTTTGCCTCGTCCACTACCTTCAACTCAGCCCCCTCCCAAGGCTTCATGGCTGGTATCCTTTCTTCAGCCCAGGCTGCGGTTTCGTCGTCCAGACAGTTGATCGTCAACCATCCAGGTTTGAAACTACAGCCTGCAATGTGTGGCATAGACATCCCAGCCGATTCCTGGCTAATTAGGATATCCATCTCATCCGGCCTGTCGGATAAGGCACCGGGCTAATTAAAACCGTAGGTTTGCCGGTCCTCGTACGGAGTTCGGTATTAAGCTTGTTTCTACCCCATCAAGCAAGCTCACCTGCATAGCTGTTCCACCGTGAATTTAGGGTGTTTTTTTTTTTGGGGCAATAGGTCTGGTAAACCCTACCCCAGGGAGTTTTCCCTCTCCCCCGCACGGCAATCAGCGACCCATGTCCAGCAGAGACATGACCGTACTGAAAGTGGGCCATTGGTCTGTAAAAGAATTGGCGCACTTCCACGAAGGGCTGACCAATTCGTTAGTGTCTATGCGATCCGGCGGTCTCAATGAGACGTTCGTTATTGGCCAGTACGACTATTAACTAGCCTTAACAACTGAGCACTAACCTATTTTCAACAAAGTGACTACCCAGCGTAGAGGATGTAGAAAAATTAGCTCCCTCACTCCATTTTTAGACAACTTTGGCTTAATGCGAGTCAGGACGCCTCCAGTATTCAGCTCTGGACTTTCAATCGAAGCATCCAATTATATTGCCCCAAGGGCAGCCTGTTACAAAATCGGTAATAGAATTCTTTCATCGCAATTTATTGCATGCAAGGGATGCAGGCAACATTAGCCGCAATTCGTCTACAATATTAGCTAGTAGGTGGTCGCAAGGCAGTAAGCCACATCATTAATAATTTCATCAGGTGATTACACGTATGGCTTAGTCTAACAGAGCACATCATCGGAGATTTAACGGAAGGAAGAGTAAAGTCAAACAGAGCCTTCCTAGTGACTGGTATGGACCATTCTATTTTTTTGGACCATTCTACTATTGTTCTGAAGTTCCGAATAGACCACCAATAAAATGTTACCCCTGAATATTTATTTGTTTTTCTACAAAGGTTGTCCACTTGGAACTGGTAAAGAATTTGTCTACACCAGCCTTCTTGGCAGCTCTATGCCGTTTTACATGCATTCGAGGAAAACCGAAAACCATTTTGTCAGACAACGCAACAAGTTTCGTAGGGACGAAAATGAATTTGCTTCTCTAAAAGGGTTGTTCTTCAATGAGGTACAGATAAGGGCAGTTGAGCAGCAATGCCTTAGCGATGGAATTGATTGGAAATGCATACCGCCAAGTTTCATTTTAATCGAGCTATCCGATGAAACATTCTAGGATTCGAAGAGCTCCGCACCCTTGTGTGTCAAATATCCGCAATTATAAATTCACTTCCTCTTTGTCCCATTTCAGAAAATCCCGACGATTTAGATGTACTAACTCGTCCTCATTTTCTTATTGGGAGACCCTTCAGATCTATGATAGAACCGGATGTCACTCCTTTAAATTTCAATCGACTAAATCGATGGCAACGCGTTTGCTATATGCAGCAACAATTCTGGTGAAAATGGAGTTCGGAGTACTTAACTCTTATGCAGCAAAGAACCAAATGGCAGCGCTCTTCAGCAAATCTACAAGTGGGAGTTCTTGTTTTGATAAAGGACGAAAATATTCTACCATTAAAGTGGCAAATGGCAAAAGTAGCGGAAATAATTAAGCGTGATGACAATGTTGTTCGTGTGGCGGTGACCAAACTATGCAGCCTTCCTACATATGCTGGCAATGTTGAACTTGTGACTATTCCAACATAGGAAGGATGTTCGCAGCAGCATCATATTTAGTTTTAAATTCTCTTTTTATTATTATTATTAATTTACGTTCAGCTTGGGACATTAAGGCAAAACCTTGTAAAATTGTCCCAATAATATGAGATGATACAATTTAGTACAATAATCCGGACATAATTTAACTTACGAGTATACTATAAAATACAACAGCTCACAGAGTACAAAACAGATCATTACAATATGCATTTCAACAATTCATCTTTCAATTCATCAATACAATACAGCTTTGAATCAATAATAATGTACAGTTTTAAATTTGTTACTAGCCACAAAAGGATAAATTCATATAAACAGTGTACACGGTCACATACAACCCACAGTGAAACTCAATTCGGGTTATAAATTCATTGCCCCTGGAAGTGTTTATTAAGCTCAATCTTGAATAGATTAGCATTGCCAATACCTTGTATCCGTACAGGCAGTGAATTCCAAAGTCTCACAGCATTAACGAAAAATTGACGATCAGACATAAGTGAGGAATGTCTTAACGGGACAAGCCGATTAGAACAGCCAGAGCGAGTAAATTTAAGACGCCTAAACAAATACGGAGGCTCCTGAGTGCAAATAATCTTATGCAACAATAGAATACTTCTAGTGTCAAGAAGCTGGTCGAATGTGATATGAAAAGTTCTATTGCGCGGCTAGATACATGATCTCTTCGACTTCAACGATAAATGTACCTCGTTATAGTGTTAAATAACTCATTGAGTTTTCGCTTACTTACTGCATCACAATTCCCAAATATTTCACAACCATACAACATAGTTGGGAGAAGGTAGGACTTGGCTAGTATCATTCTAATCCTGAAAGGAATAAAATATTGCGTAGCCCATAGTGATCGCAGCATACCACAAACTTTACCAACCGTTACTACAGTATGATTATTCCACGATAGAGCACCATCAAATATGACCCCTAAAGTTTTAATCACATTTACATAATTAATTGCCGATGAATGCATAAATATCCCAGGGAGACCCGCGGTTACGAAGTGTTTCTTGTAGATCACGAAACACTTAGATTTAGCCGTATTAAGACACAAACCATTCCTTCCTGCCCATACATATATATTGTTCAGGTCTTTATTAATTTTGGTCACACAGTCGGAAACTTCGTTCGGTGTACAACTGATGTAAATTTGAACATCATCAGCATACATTTGAATATTACAATATTGTAAGACAGTCGGCAGGTCATTTATATATATGCAAACGAGAATTGGACCTAAAATGGAGCCCTGTGGCACACCTCGAGCCACAGAAAGAAAATTAGATGCCACAACAGTACTGCTACACGGTTGGTAAACCGCCTGCGTTCTATCTGTGAGGTACGATTTTAATAACTTTAACGTACTGGGTGAGAAGATATACATTTTCGATAGTTTTGTACATAAAATATCATGGTCAACACAGTCAAGCGCGTTAGAATGGTCCAACAGTGTCAAGAAACACATCCTATTAGAGTCAAGTGTCACCCGAATGTCTTCCACTACATCAATTAGGGCCGTTATGCAGCTCCGCCTTGGTGTAAAACCAGATTGTCTTTCAGTGATAATCCCATTTCCCGATAGAAATTTCTTCATTTGTTTAGCCATAAGTAATTCAAATACTTTAGACAAATATGGCAAAATAGCAATTGGACGATAGTCATTGTCTGACTTTGGTGTGGGCAGAATTTTTGCTACCTTCCAACATGTTGGAAATGTTGATGTCATTATCGCTGTATTAAACATATGGGTAATGACCGGAGGCAGTTCAGGAAGAAGTGCCTTAACAAAAACGGGATGAATCTCATCAGTACCACAAGCATTCGACTTTACACTCAAAAAACACTCCAACACAACCGACTCTTCTACACCACCAAAACCAAACATACACTCAGAAGACACAAGACTACAAGAATCTAAAAAACTATTCCCATGCACTGGTTCGATCGGGAGGTTAACAAACCTCTGATTCAGCTCGTGAAGATCAGAATCAATGTTTGGAAGTGCACCGTTCTTCCCCAAGCCAATGCCCCGAATATATCTCCACGTCTGATTGCTACTTACAGCATTAGAGAATGTACCCTCATAATATTTACATTTAGCAATCCTAACCTCCTTTATGACCTGTCTTCTAAAGTTTCTATATGTATCGTGAAAAAGAGGTATCTTGTAACGTTTCCATCGTTTATATGCTGCGTCACGTAAGTTATTAATGTCTTTATTTTATTGTTGAACCAAGGCCGCACTCCATTGGTTTATAGAGAGCACTTTTTCGGGAACAAATTCATCAAAAAGTTGCTTAATATTAGGATGCAGGTATTCCACTTTGTCATTTATTGAGGTCATCAGAAGGATTGAATCCCAATCGAGACTGTCGAGCTTGGTACATAAATGTTGGTAGTCAATATTATTGAAGTCACGATAGCTTATAATATTTGGGTAATTTTAAGTTTAAAATCAATTGTCAGAAAAATGAAGTCATGTTTAGAGAAACAAGTGGCTGAGTGCTGTTCATACAGCTGAACCTTCCCTCTATCGTCAACAAAATATAAATCCAACAGTGAACTGTTAGTTTTTGTAAAATGAGTCGGTGACAATAAATTTAATAATATTTAACTCTCTTAATATAATAAAGTTTAACTCTCTTCATTTAACTTAATTCTCTTTCTCTCTCCTCCGTCTTTAATTCTTATTATGTTTATTTAATGCATTAGCATAGCTTGCATTTTACAAATTAAATTGTCCCCAGTTGATCATATACTTTGAGCACACGTAGTCGCAGTTTTTCATTATCGGTCGGTTACGTTACAAATTTAATAGTTCAAGCGGTTGGTAGAAAGCCTTCCATCCCCCAAAACAGCCACAATAGTGCCCATCTAAACATATGGAATTCAGCTGTGGGGAGAAGCAAAGACATCAAACACCGAACTGTTGCAAAGGACTCAATCAAAAATACAACGGATGCACCGTGGTACTTGAAAAACATAAACATCCATTGCAATCTTGGTGTGCCCTTAATATCTCAGGTGAAGTAGGAAATAAAATAGATGTACCAAATAAAATGTATGAATCACCCCAATATACTAGCAAGGAAACTACTACAAACTATGCCCACGTCTCGTCTGAAAAGACCTGTTAGTTCTCGACCCTGTGTCAGAGATCTCAGTTCCATAGACACCGCTGTCGACTCTTAAATCAACACGTGGTGCTGAATTCCCGTGGTAATAATTCCAAAAATAGAATCTATATATATAAAAATGAATGATTGTTTGTTAGTGACGCTAAGGCTCGAGAACGGCTGGACCAATCTTGATGGAATTTTCAGAGGTTGTTCGTTGTGGATCTGGGAAGGTTTAGAAATAAAAAAACCTTATACTTTTCCTGAAGAAAAGTCGGAAAATTTAAAAATTCCAAAAAAGGAGTTTTTTCCATACAAAATTTTTTTTCTTTAAAATTTTCTTTTTCCAAATGTTTCTTGCAAATCTATCGATCTCAAAACATTCGGAAAAGTCGGAAAATTCGGAAAATTCGAAAGTTAGAAAAACCTAATCTCACTTTTTGTTCTCATTTTTTTTTGTATGTGCGCGGTGTTGCACGCGCACATTTAGTTTCATATGGTGTTGTAAGCACTGACTGATACTCCAATAACTCAACAGATAGAGCTGTAGACGCTTATTTATTTTGACAGCTGCGTATATTGTGTGTTCTTTCTGATTTGTTTATTCGAAAAGTGCGGACACGGTCAATTGACTCTCTGACATTTTTCCAAATTTTAATTGATTTCTCGAGTTAAATTCATTACATTAAATTGTTAAAATGTTTACATTCACGAAATATTTGATTTTAAATCTGTGGATAATCAGTTTTTGAGTAAAATTATTGACATTTCAAACAAAAAAAGTGTGTTCATCATTTTCGTTTGTTGGTGAATACCCAACCTCATTTCCATTGGAATTTATTTGTGTTATTTCTTCAGCTGATTTGTAAATTATTTGAATCGTTCAATTTCGGTCGTTTGCTTTCTTTATTTCGGCTATTCAAAAGGTAAATTATTGAAAATTATTCCGTGAAAACTTTATGTGTGTTTCATACAAAGTGATCAATTACAGATTGAAATTTGTAACGATGCCACAAAGAGGTCGCGCTAATATCGGTCGGCGTTCCCGACGTACAACGGACCAATGTAATTATACAGCACGTCGTACTGAAGAGGAAAATGCTAATGCAAGGGAATCTGCTCGAATCGGAATAATTGAACATCGTGCGCGACAATCACAAGAGGCTCACGAAGCTTACAATGAGCAACAACAATTGAGAAGAAGACAAGTTCATGCTCAGGAAATTCATGAAGCAAGAGAACAACGTTTGGCTGCTCACCGACAACGCCAGCAACAACAACGATTGCCTAATATGAATATCGAACGTGCAGCCTTTCGATATGAGCCGGATATTGAATACGGTGCGCACGCATCAGTTCGATTTGGTTCGATGTCTGTCGTTTGCCCGCATTGCGATGCACTGAAATTTCCAAAAGAACCGGCCGGATTGTGTTGCGCAAGCGGAAAAGTGAAATTACCAGAGTTACTTCCTCCACCAGAGCCATTGCTATCGTTGCTTTACGGTGAATCACCAAATTCGGATCATTTTTTACAAAATTCCAAGATATATAACGATTGTTTTCAAATGACGTCGTTTGGTGGGGAAATTGTGAATGAACATAATTACAATCCCACATTCAAGGTTAGTTCACCAACAATCTAACACTTATTATCTCGCCAATAAAATACAGAAATTAACATATTTGTCTGCAACTATACAGATTCACAGGCAAATTTCTCATCATCTTGCTGGATCGCTGTTTTGCTGCATCCTGATCAATATCACAAATATCTCCAAATATATTTCCTTGGAGATTCAAATGAAGAAGTGAATCGACGTTGTGCAATTTTCAATGCGACGAAAAGAGAAATTGCGCAGCAATTGCAAGAAATGTTGCATGAACACAACGAACTAATTCGATTATTCAAAACTTCGTTAGAAAGGATGCCATCTAATGATCACAGAATCGTCATAAAAGCGAACAAACGACCAGCAGGCACCCATGAACGGCAATATAATGCACCGACGGCCGATGAAATATCAATTGTTGTTGTTGGCGATAATTTAGAATCCCGTGATATTGTTATTAAACGTCGAGCTGGAGATGCATTAGAGCAAATCAGTGAAACTCATCGATCGTATGACTCACTACAATATCCGCCTATGTTCTGCCGTGGTGAAGATGGATATAACTTGAGATACAACATGATCAATCCTTCCAATGGTTAGTAAAAGAAAACACTCTTGATTATAACTTCATTTTTTGCTAACTTTTAGGTGTCGATACAAATAAGAAGGTCAGTGCAATGAACTTTTCGCGTATCGATTGATGATTCGCGAAGGAATTGACAACCTTCTCTTGTGATATCGCCGATTATTTCAACAGTATGCAGTTGATGTGTACGTGACGATGGAGACAGAACGACTCAATTTTATTCGCTTTAATCAGACCAAGCTTCGATCTGAAGAGTCACTTGCGAGATGCGGTCAATCGCGATGAAGATGTGACAAGCCTTGGCCGACTCACGATTTTGCCATCAACATACATTGGCAGCCCAAGGCACATGCACGAGTACTCGCAGGATGCGATGACATACGTGCGCAATTATGGACGGCCGGATTTGTTTGTTACATTCACTTGCAATCCAAAATGCCCACAGATAATGGAATTATTGAATTGCGGTCAATCAGCAAGCGATCGTCACGATGTCACAGCACGAGTTTTCAAACAACAGCTACGATATTTGATGGACTTTATCGTGAAGCAACGTGTATATGGTGCTGTTAGATGCTGGATGTACTCTGTTGAGTGGCAAAAAAGAGGTTTGCCGCACGCACACATTGACATGATGACAACATTTCTGTGGAAATTCCTGATCCAGAGATAGATCCAGAATTATACGAATTCATGGACCTTGCGGACACTACAATCCCACTTCGGTTTGTATGTCTGACAATAAATGCACGAAACACAATCCACGTGCTTTTCTTTCGGAAACGCAAACTGGAAATGATGGATATCTACTCTATCGGCGCCGCTCATCAGACAACAATGGCAGAACATTCAGCATTCAATTTAGAGGAGTGAATATCGAAGTTGACAACACATGGATCGTACCATATTCGCCAATATTGTCTAAGACATTCAAAACTCATATCAATGTTGAGTATTGCAGTTCTGTGAAATCGATCAAATACGTTTGCAAGTACGCCACCAAAGGAAGCGACATGGCGGTTATTGGCCTTGAACGAGATGAGATCAGCAAGTATCAAATGGGTCGATACGTGAACTGCAATGAAGCACTTTGGAGAATATTTTCTTTTGTAATTCATGAGCGTTTTCCGACTGTTGTGCATCTCGCAGTTCATTTGGAGAATGGCCAAAGAGTGTATTTCAACCCAGAGAATGCAGTACAGCGAGCGGAAACACCAACAGCAACAACATTGACGAGTTTTTTCTCAACTTGCGCCCGTGATCCGTTTGCGAGAACATTGCTTTATTCGGAAATGCCTCGATATTATACATGGAATGCATCGTCGAAGAAATGGTTACGCAAAAAGCAAAGGCCAACAAGTAGATGGACATCCAGGTGTGTTCTCAACTAATGCATTAGCACGAATTTACACAATCCACCCGAAAAACGACGGTTGCTTCTACCTTCCGTTGCTACTGATTAATGTACGCGGTTCAACTTCATTTGAGTCATTGCGTACTGTGAATGGTACGGTGTGTGCAACTTTTCGAGAAGCAATTGCTGGTACATGATAATCACTGGAATCAAACGATGGACGATGCGATAGCTACTTCGCATGTCACTGAAGTGCGCACACTTTTCGCGATGATCATTTCGACATGTCAGCCTTCAAATCCGCGTCAATAGGATATGGGATACGTACAAAAATTACATTGCCGAAGACATTTTACATCGTATTTGAGTGGCAACATGGAATTCAGAATTACAAATGAACGATGACATCTACAATGAAGCATTGGTGTTGATTGAAGATTTGTGTTTGCTTATGAGTGGCAAACTATTGACTGAAATTCATATGCAAGCGCCAAATCGTCACATCAGAGATGTACTGAATCGTGAATTGGAACGTGAGCGTGCATACGACAGAATAACTTTGGAACATCAAGTACAAAAGTATTGAATGAGCAGCAAAAGAGTGGGTATGATGAATTGATGAAGGCTGTCAATGATGGAAATGGTGGAATATTTTTTCTTGATGCGCCCGGCGGAACTGGGAAAACGTTCCTGATATCATTGATTTTGGCAACAATACGATCTCAAAATGGCATTGCGTTGGCTCTCGCATCTATTGGGATTGCTGCAACTCTACTAGAAGGTGGAAGAACGGCACATTCGGTACTGCAGCTTCCGTTAAACATGCAATCAATGAAATACCTGTTGGCAACATTTTAAAGCAATCAGCTATGGTAAAAGTGTTGAAGAATTGTAAACTGATAGTATGGGATGAGTGCACAATGGCTCACAAACGGTCTCTAGAAGCACTTGACAGAACAATGAAAGATCTGCGGAATAATAATCGTCGCTTTAGTGGCGCAATGATACTGTTAGCAGGCGATTTTCGACAAACACTTCCTGTTATTCCGAAATCAACAGCGGCGGATGAATTGATCGCATGTCTCAAGTCATCGTATTTGTGGCAGTGCGTGAAAACCATACAATTTACTATGAATATGCAAGCAGTCCTGCAACAGGATAGTACCGCAGAAGTTTTCTCTAAAGAAATGCTAAGAATTGGAAATGGGCAAATTCCGGTTGATACTTCCAGTGGTTTGATATCAATTCCACCTGCCATTTGTCAATTCACTTCAACGAAAGCTGAACTCATCACGAATGTTTATCCGAACATTGGCCAAAATTATCGTAACTACGATTGGTTGAGTGCACGCCCAATTTTAGCTACCAAAAATACCGATGTTAATGACTTAAACTGGACGATTCAAAGTCAAATTCCTGGTTGGAATTTCTAAATTCTTTGGATTTGCCTGGCATGCCGCCGCATCATTTGCGTCTCAAAGTTCTGTCATTATTATGCTTCGCAATTTTCATGCGCAGAAACTGTGTAATGGATCCCGACTGATTGTGACGCAGCTATCGAAAAATGTGATAGTTGCAAGAATTTTGAAAGGGACTTACAAGGGGGCAGAATGCTTTATTCCACGAATTCCTTTGAGTTCCAACGATTTGCCATTTCAGTTCAAACGTATTCAGTTTCCAGTGAAACTTGCATTTGCGATGACAATCAACAGGTCACAAGGACAGTCGTTGGAAGTGTGTGGCATAAATCTGGAAATGCCATGTTACGTGAATTGCCAGCTATACGTGGCGTGTTCACGAGTTGGAAAACCATCTTCTCTGTACATTTAAGCACCGGAACAGAAAAGAAAAAATGTTGTTTATCAAGCTGCGTTACATTGAAAAAATGTAGTAAAATCGCAAATAAATGATTTGCAACACAATATAAATTCAACTTTCTTTTCTTTTCAAAACACATAATTTCACGCAGGGCAACGCCTGTGGGGTCAGCTAGTTATACATATAATTTTTTTCCTTAAACGCTGTTTATTTGTTAGAAATAATTAAATTGAATCTAATGGTTAAGAAGAGGGCAAAAAAAAATAAAAACCGTAGGTTAAAAGAGCAAAAAAAATAGTACTTTATCTTTAAAGACACACAACTTGCCGCACGTTGTTTTTCTTACTTAAATCAAAAGTTCGGCCAAAAAAAAGATTGGTACAAAGAAATATGTCAAAATCAATGCTAAGCAGGGTTGATTACAAAACTTGAAAAAACATTCATCATTTACAGCTACTCATTTATAAATATTTTCTGTAAATAATGTAAAAAACTTATTAATAAAATAAATCAAAATAATAAGATTATATAAAAAAATTGCTTAAATTATTTTTATCAAGAGCAGATCGCTATCGTAATTATTTAATATCTGTTTATATTCTTATTTCTGTAACTCATAAATTACATGGTGTACTTAGAATGAAAATAATATATATTCCCAAACGCCATCCCTTTAAGTGAGAGGAAGATGTAAGCGGCCATACATACATATAAATTAAGTGTAAGTCAAGCCCTCAGTAAACAAATAAGAAGGTTGAAAACTTTAGGAAACCAAATGAATCGAGTCATGAAAATCAAATCACCCCTTTATCTCCAAATCGATTATTCTGCTCACAAATATAGATGATATAACTAATGAAAAACTCGAAAAGGTTCCAACTCCACCATCAATTTATCTCCGGGAGCGTAACTGTAGCACTGTGTTAAAATCCATATTATCTGCTATCAGTCCCTACAATTTCCATGTTATTCCAATAATCAACGGAAATTTACATGTTACCAAAGTTCAAATTTACCCCGTAAATAAGTCCCGAAAAATTGTGGAATACCTCGATAAAAACAAAAATCAATATTATACTTAGCAAATTAGAGATACTAAAGGCCTTTCGGTGATTTTAATGGATATTGAATGTAGAAATCAATGTAATTTAAGAAACACTATCCCAAGCAGAATATCATGTGTAAATCTTCAGTGGCCCCGAAGTATATAAAACCTGGGATTTTACATCTATCTGTATCTGGGGCAGGCAAAAACTTCCAGTCCCAGTTCAGTTATCATTGATAATAGCCATATCCCTTTGGAGTCAATAGGCGTATGATATGAATTGAAATGTCCAGCTGCGATAAATTTAGTACCGAGAGTACTAATAAAGTTTTTTTATTGCTCTACATCTATATTGTATCTAGGTGAGCAGTAGATCGCTATTATAATTAGTCCAATTACATGTTCCTCGAGTATAATAATTATTTCTTGTATATTATCAATGCTCAAGTTTTGCAATTGGGAAATGTTTTATTGTATTTTTAATTAATATTGGCCTGTCAGCACAAGCTTTGCCGCCAGGGTGCTTGGTATCATAAAAAGAATTTTCATTTATTATACCCTTTACCTTTAAAAAAGGTACAAAGGGTATACTACTTTTGTGCTTTTGAGAGTGGTTGCAATTTTAAGAAGGAGGCGTGGTAGGTATAGACTTAAGTATAGAGATATGATCAGAATCTTCACTGTTAGACCTTTCTTAATTAAATTTTGCAGAATTATAGTCTCGACATATATACAGAACCAGATTGCTATATGGGCCGATTTGGATAAAGACCATGGTTACCTCCCATATAAGGAACTTTTCTTACATTTTTAAAATGACTATAATTTCGGCCCAGTTGATGGAATCGTGACGTAATTTGGCAGTTATGGAGATGTGAGTCCTAATAAATACTGTGCAAAAAGTGGGCGGTATATATTAACTACCATGCCCACTACTAACAAATACTTATAACTTCAGATCTGGTAGAGATTTACTGACGAAATTTTACGGGCAGGAACATGTGGACATTATAAAGCTGTTTGCAACAAATGGGGATGATCAGAGAGAAGACACGCCCACTTTTGATATAAGGAATTTTCGGGTCTAAAATTAAAATTAGCCTGCCTATGCTCGTATTGATGCCAGCAGAATAAACATTGGCAGAAATATACATGGGGCCCATAATAGTGTGTGTGCAGAATATGGAGATCATAATGCAACTGCCACGCCCACATTTGGCCAAATATCATTACTAGGTTCCTATTAAAGATTTATCAACAAAATTTTACAGGAATGTTGCGGGTACTAACATTAAACTCCACACAAAAAATGGACGGGCTATTTTTGCAGCAACACCCACTATTTTTATATTATTATAAATACGACCTATACAATATTTTTGGCCGAAACTATATGCTAGTACGTATATGGACCCTACAAAGCCATATAAAAGAATTGGAGTCTATCAGATAAAGGATACGTCTCCCTCCCATATAATGAACTTTGAGGACCCCACTTAAAAGCAATTACCCTATCTATGCTTCTAGAGATGATATATGAATACAAATTGGTAGCTGTATACGTTGGGTATATAGTAGCATGTATTCCAAATATGGGCAGATTATTAATACAGCCATGCCCATTATTAAGAAACATCATTACTAGGTTCTTAAAAAAAATACATGAACGAAATTTCATAGGAAGGTTGCGGGTACCAACATTAAACCCCACATAAAATATGGGCATGTTATTTTTAGAGCCACGCACACTATTGACATATTATTCTAACTTTCGACCTAAACAAAATTTTTGGACTAAATTTTATATTAGTGGTTATATTGACACTACAAAGCCATACACAAGAAATGTGGTCGATATAATCAATTCAAGGAACCCTACCGAAAATTATCGTATATATGCTCCTAATGATGATTTATGAAGAAAACATCCCCATTGTTGAACTCTCACGCACAAGAAAATGTAAAAAGTATTTCGAAGTCGGTCTAACCCGACCTCAGACTTCTGTACTCGTTTTTCGGAGTGAAGTGTGTTTGCGAAATAACCATGAAATCAATAGATCTGGAATATAGAAAACGCTTGAGCTCACGCTTGTGCTGAGTCACGCCGTTAGCGTTCCAATGTGAAATTTTTAGGTGTTTATGGTTTTGACAAGAGACATTATAATATCTTGCTTTCGTTTCAGATAAAATCTTGCATCATATTTTGCATAGAGCGCATTGAAGATTTATGTCATAGATACAATTAGTATTTGCAATGATTTTTCAAACGATTGGATTGGCTCATTTGAATGGTTTCGGGAATGATATGCTTTGCGTAGATTAGCAAAAGAATTAGCTGCGGTTACGGTACGCTTATGGGGATAGTACTGACTTTTGTGGGAGCTACTTTTTAATTTGTCTTTGCTGAGGCATGAGTTTTTGTTGGATATTTATATTAACAGGGCATCATTGATAGTGGGCTAAGTGGCTAGACCTTCTTTTGAAGTTGGACCGTTTGCGATGCTTCCATGCCACCACATACAACACAGGTGTTGGGAAGTATGCCACATTGGTGTGACCAAATTCTTGGCAGCTCGTCACTGAACTTTGGAAGGTTGTTTTCGGGGTTTTTCAAATGATATTTTTCTATGAAGCAGATAGTGAAGATTATAATTAGGATGTGTTTCACCCTTCTTGACCTGCGTGTTGTCTGTTTCTAGTTCAACTCCGAAGAGTGATTGTGGAATCTTATTTTTGCTGAGTATATTCTACACGAATTTTATTTCAAATCCTTCTTGGGACAGTGCATCTTGAATTTTATTGATATCTACATTCAATCTCCCTTAAAATCACCGACAGGCCTTTAGTATCTTTAATTTGCTAAGTATAATATTAGTTTTTGTTTTTATCGGGGAATTCCAAAATTTTTCGGTATATATTTATGTGGTAAATTTGAAGTTTGGTAACATGTAAATTACCGTTGGAACATGGAAATTGTAGGGGCTGATAGCAGATAGTACGGATTTTAAGAGCGTGTTACAGTTACGCTCCCGGAGATAAATTGATGGTGGAGTTGGCAGCTTTTCGAGTATATTTTTGAGCAGTATAATCGATTTGGAGATAAAGGGGTGATTTAATTTTCATGACCCGATTCATTTGGCTTCCTAAAGTTTAAACTTTCTTATTTGCTTACTGAGGTCTTGACTTACGCTTAATTTATATGTAACGATCCATACCAGAATGTGTGAGGGCGATAAAATGGCATTGCACATGTTCACATGTTCAATCGTCGCTCGACCTACCCTCCGATCATACGCCAACAATAATAAAACTCGTAACCCAAACATTATCGAATTGAGATTTCAAAAATGCACCTAGTTGCAAAAAAACAAACGGATTGGCTGAATTATAAAATTTTCATCATTCAAATCTATCTGTATCCTGTAAAAACAAATCAAGAAATGAATTCAGCTGTGTATGCGTTCATAGACATGTTATCCCCCCTTTCTTTCAAAGCTCTTCGAAAAGTTTATAACAAAGAGGATTAACACTGCCCTAAACGATATCATTGTCATTTTCTGGGTTGACGAGCTAACCGGACGGGGAACAAACCTTCGTCTGTGTATGGATACAAGCGAGGTTGGAATACAAATTGTCACCTGTAAATTAATGTTGATGAATAGCGTCGTGCGCGAGACCAATAGGTCTCGGGTAGATAAAGGCACTTGATTAACGACTAGTCTAATGTAGTCAAAACTTGATAGGAAAAAATCTAGACACTTGCTCGCCTATTGAGAGAAGATATCTCTAAGGTCGTGGCTTGTATAACCGGTCATTGGCTGTTCGGCAGACATGTTCTCCGGCTGGGAGTATTCTCTCATGTATACAGTAGAAGCTGTGGGGATGAAGAGGAGGAGGAGACTGTGGAACATCTCTTCTGTAGGTCCCTGGCTTTAGCCAGAAGTAGAACGGGCTCTTAAGGCAAATACGCCTTCAGATTTCTTACGGAAGTGTCCGGCGGGAAGGTCAAACAAATCCTGCGCCTTAATTGGGCATCAAAATGGTTTAACTGGTAAAAGTAGAGATACGCGATGGTATCGCAATGGACCCATAGTGATCTGAGTGTGTTGCTCTGTAGACTGATTGCTGCGAAAACTTAACCTAACCTAACACCATATATGAAAAAATTTAATGCCATTTCACCAAAAGCCTGGAACGGTTGGACCTTTTCATCGAATTGCAAGCACCATCCAATTTAAATAAGAACGAATGCTGTGCTCGTCGACATTATCCAAGCATTCGACAAAATTTG
Source organism: Clusia tigrina (assembly GCA_920105625.2). Lineage (NCBI taxonomy): Eukaryota > Metazoa > Arthropoda > Insecta > Diptera > Clusiidae > Clusia > Clusia tigrina. The sequence continues at coordinate 126,576,768 of OV050030.1, forward strand.
GCATGCACGAATTTTTCTAAAGTTAAAAAGCATATTGCATTTGAATATATATATGATACTAGCAAGCTATCTCTCATGTAGAAAATTTTTTATAAAGCACAAAAGTTTCATTCCAGCCACATTCAAGCTGGAGTTCCTCAATGCAGTGTGGACACTGCTGAGATGCCAACTAATAACAAAACCATCAACTCAACATTTGCTGTTGATTTTATGTTCCCATTCGTACCCAAATGTGGCATACTAGCTATTTCAAGAACACAGGAATTCTCTGCAACACTGGATGGTTTGTGGGAGAATCAAAATGAATGAAGATAAGTGCGTGCATATAATGTTTACATTATACTTCAGTACAAATAAACTCGAATCCTATCTCTCAACGCTCGGATACAAATTATGGAAGAATGCACCTTAGTAGCCGACTAAAATGGTCAAAACATATCTACTTAAAATCATGCAGTTACAATGAAAAACGATTGAGCTACACTGGCTTCTAAAAAGGCAATCCAAACCGGATTGCAAGGACTCTATAAAGCCATAATAAAGCCTATATGGAATTATGCATCCAACTGTGGGATACAACATGTCCATCCAATGTTGGGAAACTACAACGAGCTCAGTCAAAGGTCTTGCTCGCAATTATTAAAGCCCCTTGCTACATTTATAACGCAAATATCCTCAAGGATTTAAATATCCCAGCGGTATCCAAAGAGATCTCAAACCTACCTAAAAGCTATTGTTATAAACTCTATCACAAAATGAAGGCCACATCCTACTGAGATGGAAAGATACTCTAAAACTGCATTTAATTTGAGAAGTAGTATATAAATAATTGAATAAACTTGTAAAAATTCTTGGAATGTCGTTCGAAAAAGTGGCAACGAGTAACTAAAAATTGTAAAAGTTTTATTTTATCCTTGTATACATACGAGTATATAAATATTTATATGTAATACATATTTATATGTATACATATACATATATATTTATATGTAAAACTAGCTGACCCCGAAGGCGTTGCCCTGCGTGAAAAGAAAGTTGAATTTATATTGTGTTGCAAATCATTTATTTGCGATTTTTCTACATTTTTTCAATGTAACGCAGCTTGATAAACAACATTTTTTCTTTTCTGTTCCGGTGCGTAAATGTACAGAGAAGATGGTTTTCCAACTCTTGAACACGCCACGTATAGCTGGCCGTGTGAAAAACATGGCATTTCCAGATTTATGCCACACACTTCCAACGACTGTCCTTGTGACCTGTTGATTGTCATCGCAAATGCAAGTTTCACTGGAAACTGAATACGTTTGAACTGAAATCGCAAATCGTTGGATCTCAAAGGAATTCGTGGAATAAAGCATTCTGCCCCCTTGTAAGTCCCTTTCAAAATTCTTGCAACTATCACATTTTTCGATAGCTGCGTCACAATCAGTCGGGTTCCATTACACAGTTTCTGCGCATGAAGATTGCGAAGCATAATAATGACAGAACTTTGAGACGCAAATGATGCGGCGGCATGCCAGGCAAATCCAAAGAATTCAGAAATTCCAACCCGGAATTTGACTTTGAATCGTCCAGTTTAAGTCATTAACATCGGTAATTTTGGTAGCTAAAATTGGGCGTGCACTCAACCAATCGTAGTTACGATAATTTTGGCCAATGTTCGGATAAACATTCGTGATGAGTTCAGCTTTCGTTGAAGTGAATTGATAAATGGCAGGTGGAATTGATATCAAACCACTGGAAGTATCAACCGGAATTTGCCCATTTCCAATTCTTAGCATTTCTTTAGAGAAAACTTCTGCGGTGCTATCCTGTTGCAGGAATGCTTGCATACTCATAGTCAATTGTATGGTTTTCACGTACCGCCACAAATACGATGACTTGAGACATGCGATCAATTCATCCGCTGCTGTTGATTTCGGAATAACAGGAAGTGTTTGTCGAAAATCGCCTGCTAACAGTATCATTGCGCCACTAAAGCGACCATTATTATTCCGCAGATCTTTCATTGTTCTGTCAAGTGCTTCTAGAGACCGTTTGTGAGCCATTGTGCACTCATCCCATACTATCAGTTTACAATTCTTCAACACTTTTGCCATAGCTGATTGCTTTGAAATGTTGCAAACAGGTGTTTCATTGATTGCATGTTTAACGGAAGCTGCAGTACCGAATGTGCCGTTCTTCCACCTTCTAGTAGAGTTGCAGCAATCCCAATAGATGCGAGAGCCAACGCAATGCCATTTTGAGATCGTATTGTTGCCAAAATCAATGATATCAGGAACGTTTTCCCAGTTCCGCCGGGCGCATCAAGAAAAAATATTCCACCAGTTCCATCATTGACAGCCTTCATCAATTCATCATACCCAATCTTTTCCTGCTTATTCATTAATGGAACATTTCTTTGTACTTGTTGTTCCAAAGTTATTCTGTCGTATGCACGCTCACGTTCCAATTCACGATTCAGTACATCTCTGATGTGACGATTTGGCGCTTGCATATGAATTTCAGTGAATAGTTTGCCACTTATAAGCAAACACAAATCTTCAATCAACACCAATGCTTCATTGTAGATTTCATCGTTCATTTGCAATTCTGAATTCCATGTTGCCACTTAAATACGATGTAAAATGTCTTCGGCAGTGTAATTTTTGTACGTATCCCATAATTGATGCGGATTTGAAGGCTGACATGTCGAAATGATCATCGCGAAAAGTGTGCGCACTTCAGTGGCATGCGAAGTAGCTATCGCATCGTCCATCGTTTGATTCCAGTGATTATCATGTTCCAGCAATTGTAATTGCTGGCATGCTTCTCGAAAAGTTGCACACACCGCACCATTCACAGTACGCAATGACTCAAATGAAGTTGAACCGCGTACATTAATCAGTAGCAACGGAAGGTAGAAGCAACCGTCGTTTTTCGGGTGGATTGTGTAAATTCGTGCTAATGCATTAGTTGAGAACACACCTGGATGTCCATCTACTTGTTGGCCTTTGCTTTTTGCGTAACCATTTCTTCGACGATGCATTCCATGTATAATATCGAGGCATTTCCGAATAAAGCAATGTTCTCACAAACGGATCACGGGCGCAAGTTGAGAAAAAACTCGTCAATGTTGTTGCTGTTGGTGTTTCCGCTCGCTGTACTGCATTCTCTGGGTTGAAATACACTCTTTGGCCATTCTCCAAATGAACTGCGAGATGCACAACAGTCGGAAAACGCTCATGAATTACAAAAGAAAATATTCTCCAAAGTGCTTCATTGCAGTTCACGTATCGACCCATTTGATACTTGCTGATCTCATCTCGTTCAAGGCCAATAACCGCCATGTCGCTTCCTTTGGTGGCGTACTTGCAAACGTATTTGATCGATTTCACAGAACTGCAATACTCAACATTGATATGAGTTTTGAATGTCTTAGACAATATTGGCGAATATGGTACGATCCATGTGTTGTCAACTTCGATATTCACTCCTCTAAATTGAATGCTGAATGTTCTGCCATTGTTGTCTGATGAGCGACACCGATAGAGTAGATATCCATCATTTCCAGTTTGCGTTTCCGAAAGAAAAGCACGTGGATTGTGTTTCGTGCATTTATTGTCAGACATACAAACCGAAGTGGGATTGTAGTGTCCGCAAGGTCCATGAATTCGTATAATTCTGGATCTATCTCTGGATCAGGAATTTCCACAGAAATGTTGTCATCATGTCAATGTGTGCGTGCGGCAAACCTCTTTTTTGCCACTCAACAGAGTACATCCAGCATCTAACAGCACCATATACACGTTGCTTCACGATAAAGTCCATCAAATATCGTAGCTGTTGTTTGAAAACTCGTGCTGTGACATCGTGACGATCGCTTGCTGATTGACCGCAATTCAATAATTCCATTATCTGTGGGCATTTTGGATTGCAAGTGAATGTAACAAACAAATCCGGCCGTCCATAATTGCGCACGTATGTCATCGCATCCTGCGAGTACTCGTGCATGTGCCTTGGGCTGCCAATGTATGTTGATGGCAAAATCGTGAGTCGGCCAAGGCTTGTCACATCTTCATCGCGATTGACCGCATCTCGCAAGTGACTCTTCAGATCGAAGCTTGGTCTGATTAAAGCGAATAAAATTGAGTCGTTCTGTCTCCATCGTCACGTACACATCAACTGCATACTGTTGAAATAATCGGCGATATCACAAGAGAAGGTTGTCAATTCCTTCGCGAATCATCAATCGATACGCGAAAAGTTCATTGCACTGACCTTCTTATTTGTATCGACACCTAAAAGTTAGCAAAAAATGAAGTTATAATCAAGAGTGTTTTCTTTTACTAACCATTGGCAGGATTGATCATGTTGTATCTCAAGTTATATCCATCTTCACCACGGCAGAACATAGGCGGATATTGTAGTGAGTCATACGATCGATGAGTTTCACTGATTTGCTCTAATGCATCTCCAGCTCGACGTTTAATAACAATATCACGGGATTCTAAATTATCGCCAACAACAACAATTGATATTTCATCGGCCGTCGGTGCATTATATTGCCGTTCATGGGTGCCTGCTGGTCGTTTGTTCGCTTTTATGACGATTCTGTGATCATTAGATGGCATCCTTTCTAACGAAGTTTTGAATAATCGAATTAGTTCGTTGTGTTCATGCAACATTTCTTGCAATTGCTGCGCAATTTCTCTTTTCGTCGCATTGAAAATTGCACAACGTCGATTCACTTCTTCATTTGAATCTCCAAGGAAATATATTTGGAGATATTTGTGATATTGATCAGGATGCAGCAAAACAGCGATCCAGCAAGATGATGAGAAATTTGCCTGTGAATCTGTATAGTTGCAGACAAATATGTTAATTTCTGTATTTTATTGGCGAGATAATAAGTGTTAGATTGTTGGTGAACTAACCTTGAATGTGGGATTGTAATTATGTTCATTCACAATTTCCCCACCAAACGACGTCATTTGAAAACAATCGTTATATATCTTGGAATTTTGTAAAAAATGATCCGAATTTGGTGATTCACCGTAAAGCAACGATAGCAATGGCTCTGGTGGAGGAAGTAACTCTGGTAATTTCACTTTTCCGCTTGCGCAACACAATCCGGCCGGTTCTTTTGGAAATTTCAGTGCATCGCAATGCGGGCAAACGACAGACATCGAACCAAATCGAACTGATGCGTGCGCACCGTATTCAATATCCGGCTCATATCGAAAGGCTGCACGTTCGATATTCATATTAGGCAATCGTTGTTGTTGCTGGGGTTGTCGGTGAGCAGCCAAACGTTGTTCTCTTGCTTCATGAATTTCCTGAGCATGAACTTGTCTTCTTCTCAATTGTTGTTGCTCATTGTAAGCTTCGTGAGCCTCTTGTGATTGTCGCGCACGATGTTCAATTATTCCGATTCGAGCAGATTCCCTTGCATTAGCATTTTCCTCTTCAGTACGACGTGCTGTATAATTACATTGGTCCGTTGTACGTCGGGAACGCCGACCGATATTAGCGCGACCTCTTTGTGGCATCGTTACAAATTTCAATCTGTAATTGATCACTTTGTATGAAACACACATAAAGTTTTCACGGAATAATTTTCAATAATTTACCTTTTGAATAGCCGAAATAAAGAAAGCAAACGACCGAAATTGAACGATTCAAATAATTTACAAATCAGCTGAAGAAATAACACAAATAAATTCCAATGGAAATGAGGTTGGGTATTCACCAACAAACGAAAATAATGAACTCACTTTTTTTGTTTGAAATGTCAATAATTTCAATCAAAAACTGATGATCCACAGATTTAAAATCAAATATTTCGTGAATGTAAACATTTTAACAATTTAATGTAATGAATTTAACTCGAGAAATCAATTAAAATTTGGAAAAATGTCAGAATGTCAATTGACCGTGTCCGCACTGTTGGAATAAACAAATCAGAAAGAACACACAATATACGCAGCTGTCAAAATAAATAAGCGTCTACAACTCCATCTGTTGAGTTATTGGAGTATCAGTCAGTGCTTACAACACCAATATGAAACTAAATGTGAAACTGTATGTGCGTGCAACACCACGCACATACAAAAAAAACGAGAACAAAAAGTGAGATTAGGTTTTTCTAATTTTCGAATTTTCCGAATTTTCCGACTTTTCCGAATGTTTTGAGAAATAAAAATTGGAAAGAAAAAAAATTTTGTATGGAAAAAACTCCTTTTTGGAATTTTTAAATTTTCCGACTTTTCTTCAGGAAAAGTATAAGGTTTTTTTATTTCTAAACCTTCCCAGATCCACAACGAACAACCTCTGAAAATTCCATCAAGATTGGTCCAGCCGTTCTCGAGCCTTAGCGTCACGAACAAACAATCATTAATTTTTATATATATAGATGAAAATTAGAAAATCCAGAAAAAGAAAATTTAAAGAAAATAGTTTAAATTTAACGGCACTTTCAGTGCTAAATGATTTTTTCGGCAATCATCCAAAAGAGTTGCACCAATTCCAGATGATGCGATTACCACTATAACATTTTTGTGATCGTATGGTTGCAAAACAATTGAAATGGAAAAAATGTTGCTTGTGTATCCGGGAGCATCTAAAAAATTGAATCCACCGCTTTGGCTTATAATAGCATGCATTATTCTGTCATGCGCGATGCGTTGTTCTGGATACAATTTAAGTAGATTTGCTTGAACAAAAGGACAGATGTCGGCGCCATCTTTCTCCTAAAAAATCTGAGATAAAAATGTCGTGTGAAGGTCGATTCGGCGCAAACATTCCCAATTGTACAAGTGTTTTGTTAACGATTTTCAAACAAATGTGTTTAATCGAAGCCATAGGATGTCTTCGTTTTTGTAGTATTTGTTTTTTCCCCAATTATATTTGAGATTGGATAATGATATTTGCAAATAACATGCGTATTTGCTGTTGTTGAGCAGTATTCGATGCTTCAGCTACTGGAGTGTCCGAATGTAAATACATCGTTTTCAACAACATTAAATGTTTGGTAATCTTCCCGATAAGCTGCACATAGTTTACATTTCTGTTCTTAATTCCTGGAAGGTTCGGCCATGCACATTGATTAACAATAATTCCAAGGAAAAGCATTCTGCATTGTTTGGGTGAACGGTATACAGACAACTAACCCATCGGTCGAATACAAATTGATATAGTTCGGGTGCTGAATAGCAATGTCTCGCAATTTTACTTTGCCATCTGCGCAGAACATTCATTTTTATATTTGTTGATTTCAATTCAATTTTTTCAATCACCACTCTTGGATGAAAATTGTAATCATAAATAATATCGTAACAAAACGCAGCAAAATTTAAATTAGCGTGCAGTCTTTATCTGAATCGAGTAATGTGTCCTTGAGCGGGTTCCAATCTTGCTTTACACTGCTCGATTGTTTTAGACGAAAAGTATATACTCGAACGATGTCCAGTCTCTCTTCCCATTCCTCGAGAGACTATTTTGTGTTATTGAGATGGTCGATCGCTTCTCGCTTGTGTGGCATTTAACTCAAGGGGCGAAAAGTCATGCTTTCCGAAAAGTAGTAACTATTTCAAAGACACTCGGAAAACGTACAAAAAATATAGTGATATCTACTATCTAATGTCATTAGTGCCGATTAATACAAATTTCACAAAAAATGCCACCAGTTATGTGACACACAAACTGCCGCTAAAATATATGAAATATAGTTAATTAGAGTCATGTCTTTATGCACAAGAGATCTAAATAGTATGCTTATTTTAACTGAACAATTCGCAAGGACATGAACTAGAAGTAAGTTGATATATTAGGAGAGCTACGTTAAAGGTTTTTGAAACAACTCGATATTGCCATGCGAGTTATAAGCTGAGTAAAACAAATTAAGCTTATGCTTAAAAATGAATTTATTAGCTTGCAATGCATCTTAAGACTGACTTAAAAGTATTTTTCTATTCTACTTTACTGTTCAAATTCAGTTGGCCTTGAAGTGCAAATTATTCTACTAAGCACATTTTTGCATTTGGAGCCTTAACTAAATTTGAGACCGTCTGCTATGCAATAACAAAAACTAACGCCATTGCATAGAGAAATGTGAATTTGTATATATGTATGGATATATGTATTTATATATGTAGGGTATGCGGACGTAACTCCTCCATCCCTTGATGGGAGATTCTCCAGGATCTAGTAAAAGTTAATTTTATATACTTATTACTTAATGCCATATTTATTTTTTATTTTTTCAACTCGATATCATTTGCTTGAGGTTCATTTACAATTTTGGTTTTATTAATTACTGTGGGCTGTCTTCTTACTTTTAACACAAATATAATGATTACACAAACAATGACAATTACAATCGTTATGCTTATTCCGTAAGAAATATTCTTATGAAATTTTAGTTCTTTAATCTCTTTGATATTTGAAAAATTTCCTAATTCAATTTTTCCAAAATTGGCTGATTTTATTTCGGTCAATAAAGGGTTGTGACTTGGATAAAAATATTTATCTAGCACTATTGTTAAATAGTTTTGGAAAGTTTCAGTTTCAATTTCTATTTTACAATTATAATAAGTGAAAAGATAGTTTTTACTAACGGTTCCATTTCTATTATCACAATTTTGCTTTATTTGCAGATCAACGGCATTTTTTATTAAAATCATATCATCTTCGAGCTCCTCGATTTGAGTTTTGTTATTATATTTATAATTACAGTTAAAATAGTACAATGTTTACTTCGTTTTAAACTTTTCAAATGCACATTTTCTTGATAATCTAATATATTGCTTTCAATTTGAATTACATAGCTGTTTGGTTCGACAATATCCACATAATTTTTGTTAGGAAGTGGTAGAATTATTTTTAATTCAGCTGAGATATGATTAATTGGAATCTTAAGTGCTATAATAAGTACACCCTTTTTATAATTAAGTACATCAACTTTCATTAATTTCAATTTAAAGAAGTCCACCTCAAATTGATCTATTTCTTCGGATGTGAGTATATTTGGATAAATGATATGGTTTTTAGCTAATGCTATACTTTCTTGTATATGATTAACTTTATCTTTGAGAAGAGGTAAGTTTAGACATTTGATCCATATACAGAAGGCGTCATATAATTTCATTTTGCCTGTTTTTTATTTCATTTTCAGAACTTTTCATAATTTCCCTGTCTTCTTCGATTGCCAATTTTAAAATTTGAATTGATTCGCTAAAATGTGTATTGATAAAAATCTGTTTATTAACTGTTTCTATGATGTTGTGATTATTTTGGTCAATCACATTGAGATGTTCAAGGATTTCCTGACGGTCGTCATCGTCCATTACTCCAAAAAACCATTTGTAAGCTTTCCCTCCAAGGTTTTTCAATCCCCCCTTTTTCCTAGGTTCTATTGGGATTATAGATTTTATTTTAGATATTATTATTTTTATTTCTCTTTGAACTGTTTCTTTGTTATGTAACTCGAGAGACTTTATATTGTTTTCTATTTCATCTACAATATGGCTTAACTCATTTGTATTAATTAAATGTAAAATTGTTAAAGTTTGCTTCACCACTTCAATTTCTCTCATTTTTATCTGGACATACCCCGACTCCTCTTCAATGGGGTTTATCTGCAATAGACCCTCAGTCGGAAACACTATCCCCAGAAGCACCAACAAGCTGATCAACTGAAAATTTCAAAGTCTCTTTATATTTATAGTATGAACATTTTTTAATGGGTATTTTTTAAATTTTGGTTGTTCTTTATGCCTTACGCTAAAGTAATTTTTTATGAACCCCTCTTGTCTACTCTCTTCATAACTTTCTCTGGCTTCATTTAGTTTTGCAATAGCTACGTTTTTTGCTTTGTCAATCCTACTTCTTATAATTTCCTTTTTAACCTTATTTTGCAGAACATCAAACGGTGTTGCTTTAATTGTTGAGTGGTAGGTACTATTATATGCTTCTATGGCCTTAATTACCTGCTGTTTTATTGGGATTTTATTATCTAAATTTAAAACCCGGATTTTTTCCGTGAGTGTATTATTTAACCTTTCAATATCAGAATTGCCAGTATGGCTATTAGGTTTAGCAAAATGTATCTCAATGCCCTCGTCTTGGCAGAATTGTTTAATATTTATTCTGTTGAATTCATTATCGCATACAATTTTCTTCATTTTTCCTTGTATGGATATATAAAGTCTAATTTTTTCTATTAATGTTACGCTGTTTCTATCTTCAAGATAAAAGCTTACAACATGTTTGGAAAACCTATCAATGAAATTTATGAACGAATGTTTAGAATTTACGTTTGTATCAATGTGTACTATTTCATTGATTTCAGAAGGTGTTTCTGTGTTTTTAAATTTGGGTTGACTAGGATTTCTATCGTACTTCGGTTACGGATGTTTTAGGCATGAAACGAGCGGCAGCGAAGATTGTTCCAAAATTGCTAATTTTGAGCAAATACAACGTAGCATGGACATCGCTCAGGAGCTGTTGAACATCGATAACGACGATCCAGATTTCCTCAAAAATATCATAACTGGTGACGAATCGTGGGTGGAATGGAAACGTCCAGATGAGCCAAGACCGAAAAAAGCAGTTTTCTTTGATTGCAATGGCGTTGTGCATCATGAATTCTTGCCACAAGGTCGTACGGTCAACAAGGAATACTACCTTGAAGTTATGCGCCGTTTGCGAGGAGCAATTCGTCAGAAACGCCCAGAATTGTGGAAAAAACCAATCATGGATTTTTCACCATGATAACGCACCAGCTCACACATCGATGCTTGTGCGTAATTTTTTGGCCAAAAACAAAACCGTTATCATGTCTAAACCACCGTATTCACCGGACTTGGCCCCCGCTGACTTTTTCCTCTTTCCAAAATTTAAGACAACGATGAAAGGAAAGCGTTTTGCTACGATTGAGGAGATAAAAGAAAAATCGAAACAGGAGCTGTTGGCGATACCAAAAAAAGCGTTTCAGAAGTGTTTCGAGGATTGGAAAAAACGCTAGCATAAGTGTATTATATCTGAGGGGAATTACTTTGAAGGGGACAAGATAGTTGTTGATGAATAAATAAATACTTTATTTTTTGATCACTCAATAACGGTTCTTTTTTGATCACACCTCGTTTCTGTGACTATTTCATGTTCAATGCTGTGAGTGAAGGTTACTGTATCTCCTTCCAAATAAAATATATTTTCATATTGGGTCAATAATTCAAGCACTTTTTTTCTCTCCTCACTATTAAGATGGTGTAAATTAATTTTTCCTAAAAAGTCATTTTGAATAGGTTCAAGTGAACACACACCATTGGTACTGTTTGGAAGATTTGTGTTAGTAAACCAAACACCAGCATAAAACCTGTTCGGTTGTATGGATCTGAAACATGGTTGGTCTCAGAACAAATAACTCGACAATTTCAAACTTTTGTCAACAAGTGTCTACGAAGGATCTGCTGCATTTTCTGGCCGACAACGATCATGAACGAAGACCTGTGGCGCCTCATCAATAGCGAGCCTATTGACACAGAAGTTAAAAGACGCAAGTGGAGCTGGATAGGGCACATTCTGCGTAGAGAAGACACCAACATTGGAAAGATGGCCTTTCAATGGAAGGTACATGGTAGTCGAAAAGCAGGACGCCCACGACAAACATGCGTACGCACTATCCACGCCGAAAGTCACCACAGAGCCACCTGGAACGAAATAAGACACCTGGCTGCTGATAGAAACCGTTGGAGAGCTTTTATGACCGCCCTATGCTCCGACTAGGAGCGATATTTGACTCTTTTATAATTATGTCTTTTAGTTAACTTTGTTAGCATAATTATAGTTTTATTGTGTCAAATGTCATGGAATTAATAATAAAAATAATAAACCAAATTTTACAACCTTTCATTTTTATATATGATATTTTCTTCCTACATTTGGAGTTATTATACTGGTGCTTGAGCCAGTATCTATTAACGCGTTAAAAGTGTTATCTTCTATACTTAGTTTAATTAAGGGCAATGTGGGCTCCGAGGCTCGTTGGTAAAATTTACATCTTGTTCGAGATTTAGAATTTCCATAGGTTGGAATTGGCTTCGTCTAGAGTTTTGTGTATCAACACTCATGTGTGAAATGCGAGATTGAGCCGAATTAACCCTATTCTGGTATAGTTGGTTCTGATTTCGGTACTCTGAATAGTTATTATTATTAGCTGAATACGGTCGAGTACCATTACGGTTTTGATTAAACTCTGAATTATTTCTATTATTAACCGAATACGATCAGTACCGTTAAAGTTTTGATTGAAATTTCTTTCTAAAAGTTCCGAATTGACTTTATTATTAGTCGAATATGGCCTAGTACCGTTAGAGTCTTCTCAAAAATTGGTCGCTACCATTTCGACCAGGAAGACCAAAATAATCTTCTTTTCTTTGTGGAATTATTGGTGGCTTGAAATGTTTTTTATGACCATAGGCTATGCATCTAGGATCTGTTAACAACTTTAATCTTTTATAAATTTCATCCAATGTTTTATCAATATCAACGTGGGCCCTTACGGTTCCATCAATTTTCTCTAAAATAATTTAATAATTTAATTTATATAGATCAGGCTTTCTTTCGTCAAAATCGTATAATTCATTTAACTCGTACTTAATTTCAAAAGATAATTTAAATAATTCACTTAAATTATTCACCCTCATGATCCGACACTTATTGAAGAGTTCTCCATATGTTTTGTTGGGCTTGAAGCGCTGTCTAAGTTTCAGCTTAATATCCTCCCATTTTGGAAAATCACCGAGTTCACGAATACACCTTGCTGCTTCCCCACGAATTTTTTCGTTAATAATAATCTGCATGCCATAATTGTAAAGTTGTGCACTAGCTCCACACAATTCCAAAGTGTTCTCCACTGATTTTATAAAAGACAAGTAACCATAGTTTTTGTTGTCTTCGAAAGGTCTTCGTCGTCTAAACTGATCCAAGATGTCCTGTGGTCGCAGAAAAAATTCATTTTGTGATTCATTTCGATGATATTGATGTTGCTGTTGTCGCTGTGGCAGCTGTTCACTTTGTTGTTGTAGCTGTTGTTGATATTCTTGTTGCAGCTGTTCATTTTGTGGTTGCAGCTGTTGTTGGAGTTGTTGGATGATTTCCTCCTGCTTCTTAATGACGTCCTCGTTTTCCTTATTGATTTGCTCCATATTGACTTTCCTGTTCTTATCAAATGCTTTTTGCAAACTGTCTTTCATATCTTCGCTATTTCCCAAATTGCTCTTTTTCTTCTTTTGTTTTTCTAGTTCACAAATTGTTATTAATTTTTTCACTAAACACTTTTTCCTTTTTGTAAATTACTTTCACTTACTCGTATATCGTTTTCGCTTTTGCTCATTTGTCTTATATATTTGTTTAGTTTGTTATCGCTTAAATATTAACATTGCACAAAATATGCTTAAAAGTTAAGTTTTGCGTTTCAATTTAAATTATAATAAGTTTTTCTTTTCCTTTTTGTAAATTTTCAATATTTCACAAATCTTTAGACTTGTTAATTTTTTAGCTAAAACTTTGGCCGCTTTTTCCGATTGCGCCAGTTATAAGCTGAGTAAAACAAATTAAGCGTATGCTTAAAAATGACTTTATTAGCTTGCAATGAATCTTAAGACTGACTTAAAAGTATTTTTCTATTCTACTTTACTGTTTTAATTCAGTTGGCCTTGAAATGCAAATTATGCTACTAAGCACATTTTTGCATTTGGAGCCTTAACTGAATTTGAGACAATCTGCTATGCAATAACAAAAACTAACGCTATTGCATAGAGGAATGTGAATTTTTATATACTCGTATGTATGGATATATGTACCGATACTATGAAAAAAAGTTTTACGAATTTAAATATTGGAAGATAATATAATATTTCCATTTTCCAATGTGTTTAACGGTTGTCCCCACACTATTACGCCCACCATTATAGTTAAGCATTGTTAGAAATATAACTCTGGCAGCCCTACCTAATTAACTTTCTTCTTAACTTCCTACTTTCATTATCCACATATATTATCTCTATCGCTTCTAAGTCGTTGAATAAAGCACACGTGAATTCCAAGACTCTTCGTTCTTTCTCAACAGTCTTTAGGCCCAGACAACAGCGCGTCTGCAAGTAGCCAAATCTGATTTGATACGTGTCGTGGTTAAGCCTTTTAAATAAAAGCATATGTTGTTTTTTTTATTAAAAGCGAGAAGTTTGTGCAAGTAGCGTGTTTAATAAATACAATCGTTAAAAATAAATGAAACAAGATGACCGGTTCGGACACGCACGCGATAGAAAAGCTCCGCGGTAGTGAAAACTTCCACACATGGAAGTTTGCCATGGAAAGTATATTGGAGCTGAGCGATCTACATAATTGCATTACGGATCCTGTGAAAGAAACCAATGAGAAGAAGTTGCGTAGAGCGCGTGCTAAAATTATCTTGTCCGTGAATGAATCAATATACGTTCATATACAAAATCAGAAAACTGCGGCCAACATTTGGCAAACCCTTCAACATCTATACGAAGATTCTGGACTCACGCGAAAAATCAGTCTATTGCGAAAACTGATCACGGAGCGCCTTGAAAATTGTGAATCAATAGCCATTTATGTTAATCAGCTCGTCAATACCGCGAATAAGCTCTCTGGTATCGGTTTCGATATAAGCGACGAATGGTTAGGTGCCATAATGCTTGCAGGGTTAAGCGATGACTTTAAGCCGTTCATAATGGGCATAGAAAGTAGTGGAACAAAAATTACCGTTGAAAACATTAAAATGAAGCTGCTAGATGGAGACTATGTAAAAACAGCAAAAGGTGGAAGTGCATTTTTAAGTGTGAAGAAAAAATACCCTAAACTTAACAAAGAAAATCTAAAGCGCTATAATTGTGGACGAAAAGGCCATTTTAGTAAAGATTGCAATGAGCATAAAAAACTTCGCCAAAATTTAAGCAATACCAATGGTCGGAAGGTAGCCTTTAGTGCTTACGTGTCGTATAAAAACGAGCAAGATCAAAATGAGTGGTACATCGACAGTGGTGCATCCAAACACATGACACCCTGTAAAAACAAAGTTAATTGCCTAAGCGTGTCCCCTGTTCAAGAAATCATAACTGCAAATTACGAAAGAATGACTGTTGTAGGAATCGGCAATGTCAAGTTTTGCTTGGAACATAATGAAATCGAAATGAAAGAAGTGTTGTTTGTTCCTCAACTAACCTCTAATTAGCTATCTGTTTCACAAATACTTGAAAACGGGAATAAAGTTGTTTTTAACAAAGGCCGATGTCAAATATTCGATCGAATTAACGAGCTTGTCGCCGAAGCTAACGGTCAATTTCATGCTTGCTCGCCAATGCAAAAGTGGACGTGATGACGTGGCATCGTCGCCTTGGCCACTTGAACTATAATGACTTAAATGTTTTAAAAAATAGTAATATAGTCGACTTTAATGGAGATGCAAGCATATTAGCCAAATGCGAGGCCTGTCACAAAGGCAAGCTATCACGAGCTCCCTTTAAACGCGTTGGAACACGAGCTAATGAATTGCTTCAGCTTGTCCATGCAGATCTATGTGGTCCAATGGAGACAACCTCTTTAGGAGGCTCGCGATATTTCCTCTCCTTTGTGGATGACTATTCCCGGAAAGTTTTTCTCTATTTAATAAAACAGAACTCCGAAATTGCCGATTGCTTCAAAAGCTTTAAGCGGTATCCCGAAAAACAGTGCGATAAAAGCATTAAAGTAATACGCACGGACAACGGGACCGAATTTGTCGGCGAGCAGTTTGATTCGCTCTGTCGTTCGTTCGGCATATTACACCAAAAAATCAGCTGCTTACACTCCCCAGCAAATCGGAGTCGCCGAACGATACAACCGTACGATTGTAGAACGGGCCAAATGCATGTTAATGCTGACTTATGTAAATCGTATTGGGGAGAGGCGGTAAATACGGCGGTATATATTATAAACCGTTCACCTAGTTCAGCATTAAATGGGCAAATTCCGGAATAGCTGTGGACAGGTCGTGACGTCGATTTAAATGGAATACGAATTTTTGGATCTCCCGTGATGGTTCATATGCCTAAACAACGCAGACACAAATGGGATCCAAAGGCGCAGAAGCTGATGTTTGTTGGGTATAGCGACTTGACAAAAGGGTGTATTAATCCACAAACGAAGAAAATTACAACGAGCCGCGATGTAGTCTTCATGGAAACCGAGCCCAGCATCGTTTCATTTGTTCCAGTCGATGTTGAAGACGATTCACCTTCAGTGAGGGCATTGGAAGAAGAACACAAAGCTGTAAAGAGCGAAGAGACTTTCGACGATGTTACAGACGATACTTTCGTTCCAGACATTGAAATATCGATACCAGAATCATTGCGAAAATCAACGAGGCCTGCTGTTCCGCGCGACTTCGGCAGTCAGGGTTATGTTTCGCATTTCGCAGCAATAAGAGACAAGTGTGACGAACCACTTACTGTACACGAAGCTTTGTCTAACGCCGACTGCGTTGCGAGTTAAGCTCTCACGCCGAAAATCAAACATGGGCTATATACAATCTGCCTGTTAATCGAAAGGCGATTAAATCAAAGTGGGTTTTTCGCACAAAACGCGACGAAAAAGGTAACGTTATACGTCACCGCATACCTACAAAGCGACTTGACGGAATAAATTTTTATAGAGCTGCCCGATGGCTGCTGTGAAAACAGCGGAAAAATTTGCAAATTGCGCAAAGCTATCTACCGGCTAAAGCAAAGTGGCCGAAAGTGGAACCTATTGTTAGATAAAACATTGCGAGATTTCGGTTTGATGAAATCCAAAACAGATCCCTGCGTTTACTTCAGACACGACGCAAAACTAATCGTTTCCATATATGTTGACGACATTCTCGTTTTTTGGGATGACCCTGCAGTTCGTGATGAATTTGTGCGTCAACTTACCACAACATTCAAGATGAAGTACATGGGTGTGGCGAAAACGATGTTGGTTTTAGTATTACTTATAGTGCAGCAGGAGTTTACTTGGATCAGCAAAAATACGCTCACGAAATACTGAAACGATTCTGCATGGAAAATTCGAAGCCGATATCGACGCCAAGTGATATTAACCAAAAGTTATCGCTGAACGACTGCGACGAAGAATTGGTAAGCGTACCGTGCCAGGAGGTCATAGGGAGTCTGTTATATCTAGCACAGGGCTCGCGGCCGGACATTGCATTTGCAGTTAACGATGTTAGTCGGTTCAACGCAAAGCATGGAAAACCCCGCTGGGCCGCTGTTAAACGAATTTTCAGGTACCTAAATGGCACTGCTAATTATAAACTTTCTTATGGCGGTTCTGAAGGTCTCGTGGGTTACTCGGACCCTGACTAATCAATCAGCGCTAGCTTTGGCTCAAACAGATTCTTTCCGCGCAAGGTCAAAGCACATTGACGTGCGTCACCACTTTATACGCGACTACATCAATGCTGGGATGTTTGAAGTTTACTATGTCCCAACTGAACAAATGGTAGTTGATTGCCTAACCAAAGCAGTATCTAGCAACAAAATATTAAATTGTGCCAAAGGAATGGGCATCAAAAATTGTATTGAAAAATTAATGAAAAATAATTAGACACATGTAATTTACACTTTTCGTCAAAATTTGTTCCTTGAAAAATGAATTGTTATTTTGTATAATTAATTATTTCAATAAGTGAGGCTGTTAGAAATATAATTCTGGCAACCCTACCTAATTTACTTTCTTCTTAACTTCCTACTTTCATGATCCACATATATTATCTCTCTCGCTTCTAAGTCGTTGAATAAAGCACACGTGAATTCCAAGACTCTGTGTTCTTACTCAACAAGCATGATTTTGTTCTTATCGCAAAATATAGCGTCATCCCAATAGTTATTCGGATTGATAAGGTAAATCCTATCAAAAGCAATCGCTTCTCAATGTTTTGTTTTAAAAGCTTTGGTTTTTTCGAGCAACTCTTGAAATATACTGGTACTCTATCAGGAGGTGCTTTACTGTTCTGTAGGCAACCGCAAGATAACATACTTCATTTAATTGACTTGAAAGGCTTCTAGTAGAAACCGGCGGATTTTCGACTATTTTCCTTACCAAAATGCGTTTTGCTCTATTTGATACCTCGCTTTGGACCAGACTATCTTCCTTTTTTACTTTATTTAAATATTATAAATAATTAGTCAAATGAAACATGTAGAACAATTTTTCCACATTTTTTCGGATGCGGTGGTTATAGTAAAGCAACTGACTCATATCAAATGACGTTCTCCTACCAGGCACAAAAATTTTGCTAAAATTGCTCCATTCGATGAGCATATTGGTTCTAGCATCGAATATTCGGCACACATAGACTGGAGGTCCTGAAATTTCTAATAATGGTGTTACTAAGAAAGCTCCAGAAAGACCAAGATCAGGCATCAAAAACTGTGCAATAGAACTTCTGACAACAACCACATGGGGCAACCAAATAATAAATTTGCCAAATTTGGGGTCTAGTCATATTGTGGTCCATGTCATAAGTCTGAAGCCATCTGCCAACTATATTATATTCACTGAGAATTAAATTCCTTGTGCACATTTTAATATTAGCGGAGCTGTTGGCTATTTCTTGTAGGGCGTAGGAACTTAATTTCTTTTATAATATATTTTATATATATATATATATTAGAGTCTTATTGGTATTTAGTTTTTAGCCTCCTTATTTCTTATCATAAATGAAAGTAGCTCTTTTGTTCTAATTAGTAGTATATTCTACTTCCTACAAGGTATTTAGTACACTTACTTTCCTAACTCTGCAATTATTTGTAGGACTCCACAAGTTTATTGTTACTGTACAAGTCAAAGTATTTCAATGAGTGACACTATAAATCGTGTTTTACTATATCCTATGTAGATTTTTGCTAATACAGTCATGGCCTCAGCTAGTTTGCTTCTTCATCACCTCTTCCATATTTAAATTTTCTGTTGTTTTTATTCTAGTTTAATTTAGATATGCTCTAAAGTACAACTCCAAATGAAAAATTACCGAACCTGATTTGAATTATTTTTGTGAAAATTCTGCTACAATTTAGGTAGCCACTTCTTAATAGGTACACTATTCCCCTCTGATTTTCCTGTTCACCTATACACCATATTTTGAGGTTCATATAAACTTTGAGGATGGTAAGTATTTTGCAATGCTAGTAACTTGGCTTTGTAATAATTTCTGTTATCGTAATGCTTTGTATCAAATATTTGAAATCTTTTAAATGCCAAAACGGATATTGATGTTGGTTTATTAAATTATTGCATGGATCCATGGAACCTACGTTATTCATGGCTATTATGGGAAATTTCCAAAGTCACATGCAATGGACGGTGTACAATTGGACACACATGTGGATTAGGCCTATTGGGGAGACCGCATAAAAAAAACGCACCACTTACAAATATTGGTTATGCACCTAAAATATTTGTAAATTATAATCTACTTTAAGCAATGTATTAATTGGATTAATATATCAACTAAAAAATAATAAAAATATACTATATAGCTAGAGCAAATATTACACTACTATTTCAAAAATGTATAAAATATTCAAAAGTAAAATATTTCCTATGCATAAATATTTATTTTATCTTAGTCGCATTCGATTCGTCACTTGTATCGAGATCGTAACGAGTAGTGCGAATAAAACAGCACACGATTAAGTGGTATACTTCTCAGCTTTATCAGATATTATTCAAAGAACCTCGAATTAGGTTTTGAAAAAACTGCACTTATTCAATTCAACTTTTACTTTGCTTTCTAATAAGGTTAGAAAAACGGATTGATTATGTTGCAAATGGCCTTCCTTGTTTTTACTGAAAATGTTGCAAATGGCCTTCCTCTATATAGACAGGAGGCGTATGAACTCAATTTCTTGCCATAATTAACCGAAAATACAGTATTCTAGACATCAACTTTACGTAGAGGAATTTAGTGGAAGTCACTTTTAAGTCAATAACAGTGATTAACTTATTTCGGTTCAGTTGTAAAAGTATCATGCTAATGTCTGGAATGGGATACGTATCTAAGATTGTCTTCAGGTTCAATTTGCGGAACTAAATAACAAGTATATATTTTTATCTCCAGACGGCCACGATTTTTTTGGCACAATCTATACTGGTGGATTGAATTGTGATCGCGGGTGTTGCATGATTAATTGGTTTTGAAGCAGTTTGTTTCTTTGCTTTGCAATTTCAGGCTTAAGTGATTAGTAAGACTTGAAATATTCTGGCTGTGTCCTAATTTCGCCATATATTTCTGTTGTGTAAGTGAAACTTTCGTTAAGGTTTGCAAAGAGATAAGAAAAAGCTTGCACAATTTAATCAAAGCCATTCGATGCGCTTCTGAAATATGAGAGTTCTGTAGAACAACTTATTTGGTAGTATCTGAATGCGATTTTGTAAAATTTTATTCTCTGCCCATTTATTGGACACAGGTTATTATTTGTGATGTCAATTACTGCACCGAGTGCTCTTAGGCTAGAGTTGAAAATGATAGCATCAAATGTTTTCAATGTTGCTAAAATATACAATATGAGTATCTTATTTTTTAAATCAAATAAGAGTAAATTCGCATGTTCCTTTATCTCTATATGTTTTGCGACTGTTTTCGCAAAGTAGGAGGATTAGTTCGGAATTGCATTTTTGACTATTTCTGGTGGAATATAGTTGTTCTTTGAACCAGTGTAAAAGTAATAGCCCCATTCTCCAGCCGACACTCCACGAACCGAAGAGTGTATTAAGCTAAGAAATGTACGTTGTATTATTTGATAGAGTCAGCAATTTCCATAATAGAATCAATAAAAGTTTGCCTCTATTTCTCCAGTTTTTATTACAGTTAAATTTATGGCCAACTCATTTATTTCGCTGCCAGCGGCCACAAAATTGATTGTCTGCTGAGCTATTTCTAAATAATCGTTTCTGGACAAAGTCTAAATTTTGCTTTCTTATATTGTTCATACCTGGTGACGGCAGGGTTTTGTGCCTGAAAATTAAAAGAACCTCTACTTGGGCAAAGGGCAGTTGTTTGTAGTTTGGTTGTGGATAATGTTGCGGTCTGTACCTGTCACGAAATTGAAAATTTTAATTATTAACTAGTTGGTTTTCATTCGACCTAATTCTGCGAGGAAGGAAATAGTGACTCGTACTCAACATATTCGTATTATTTTACCACTTATAGGTATCATAGATTGTTGAGAGTTGCTATTGGAGAAACTACTGCAGTGCTGTAGAATTTTTACTGTCCTTGGTTTTTAAGAAATGCCACAGAGTAGCGGAGTGAGTGACCGCTCAAAGGCTATCCAGTTCACTTACAAAAGTGGTAAATGCATTCGCCACATTCTCGAGTGGGGTCAGCATGACAACAATTTATAGTGTGTTGGGATAAGTGGGGAAGTGACACAATAATGATTATGAGTACTAGTTATTGTGGTTTTCCGGCCTTTACCATCAACTCTCTGTACCCCACTGAAAATTACCTTAGATATGGCCCTAATGATTTTATATTAATAAAATTTAGTAGTAATGTACAGCGCAGTATACATAAGGGTAAAGTCTATTTCGAAGTCGGTCTAAACAGACTTATTATGCAACTTGATTTTTTTTATTTAGGAGTTTCAGTTTCTAAAAATTTGATTACCTTACCTTGCTTGAGGCTTATTACATACCGAATGAAGCCAAACTTTTTTGATACTTGAAGCAAGAACCATATTTATTTTTCATTCACACCAAGCGAAACACAATGTACAAAAACGAAACATTTCATTTCACTGTTTCTTTTGGTGTGCATTGAGATAAGCAAAACAAACAAGTGCGATTTGCTTTTTTCTGTTGATCAACATGTAATTGTGCCAGTTTTATATAGTTCAATTGAATTTTGTGAGCAAAATGAAGCAAAAAATAGAGATTAGTGGGTACAGCCGTACAATCCAAAGACATATGCAGACGATACTATCAAAAACCTAACTGCAGATCTCAGGAATTATCCTGAATAAGTTAGAAATTGCAGAAGAATGGAGGCAGAAACATTCACAGACGAACTACGTACAAATTATCGAAAAGTATATCTCCTGATGAACTATTATTCATAACATTAAAGTAAGTAAAAACAAAGAAAAAAAATATTTGTGTATAAAAAATATATATTTTTTCAAACTCAAAAATACTTTCTTTGGCAAAAGCGAATATGTATAAATGGTAAATTGAATATAGAATGTAAACATATTAATTTCATGAATTTTCAATATGAAGTGTACTTGTTGTTGACCTTCATAGTCAATATTTAATAGCACTGCTCCTGCTGATGATGCATTTGATGGATTGATGGCGTCATTTTCCTCCTCTTTCAGGAACTCATTCCATTCATTTGACAAACGCACTCTGCATAACCTTGCCTTCTATTTGATAGATTTTTTTAATCAGCAAGCATATATTTAAAAAATGTGAATTTGGATTTTCTGATTGGTTATCGCCTCTTCTTGATTTTTAAAACTCAATCATTGGTCCTGCTGTCATTTCTGTTTCCATAGTTTCATGCCTTTTGGATGGTGACAAGGGGCTTCTTACGGCAGTGCTTATATCTGATTGTGCATTTTCGATCAGAGGTGCCGGAGAGACAGCTGTTGATATTTCTTCTATATTCTTCTATATTCTCAACATCCGAATTATCTAAATTGCACCGTTTACTGAGATGCTGATTGAGAAAATCTTATAAAAAAGACATAGCATACGCTAAATAGCATTTTTTCCGTTTGCTACACGATACTGATGGTTCGATTCTTTCATCCCTTATATAACTGTAGTGGGAATTACGAAGACTTTACTTTTACACTCTGATACTACAAATAAAAAATTTGTCATAAGTTTTATATTCAACAAAATTTCTTTTCTTTGTATTAGAGAATTATAATTTGTCAAGTTAGAGAGTAACATGGAAAATGTCACCATGGTATTCAGTATTGAATCACATTTTTTAATTAACACAATTCTCGAGGTTAATCAATTCCCTTGGTTATTGTTATGAAAACAATTTCAACTTTTTCGGAAATACATTTTTCTAAAATAAATTTTTAATAATATCTTTATTGATTCTATGTTTACCACTAACAGAACACCTAAATTTTCTTCAAATACTAGTTTTATATATAAAGGTTTCAATTTATTTCTCTCATTAATAATTTTTACGTAGTTACATAACAATTTTTCTAGTTCCATTTTCACTTTTCTGGATATGGCTTTCTAATATTTTATTTTGTGTTGTTTTCAATGTGTCCTCCAGAATGTATTGTTTGGTTATACTCTTGTAAGGCTTTCATAACCGATTCAAAATCAATATTTTGTTTGAATTCTCCTTTAAGGCACCTTGCAATTTAAATTTTTGTAGAATGTTTTCATTCTACTTGCTCATTTGTAGTACTAAATGTGGGATCACAATAATAAATGTTAAAAAGAAACCTTTGCATTCAGGTTTTAAACGGGTGTGCAGCAAAGCCTTTTTAATCATTAGATGTTATTATTTTTGGTTCTGGAGACTTTTTCAATGTTTCCAAAACTTTTTCATCCAAGTTTTGTTGCTCGGCTCTTAGCTTAACAATCACAAATGTTGAATACGCGTCAATTCAATTGATATACTCTAAGCTTTATGCAGAGAATTTCCAAATACAATTTCTCCCCTCCTTGTTAGGAATTGGAGTGTCTTCAATTGGCATTCCTTTTGGATATCTATCGTATTTATATTTATTATAAATTTAAAAATTAGGAAAATATACTTTAAATTGTTTATTCATTTAAGGCAATAGTAACTTCTTTATAATTTTTATGAAATCTAATATGCGTTTCTAAGATAATATTCCCCTGATCCTCTGTATTAGTTACATCCACTGGGAAATTTCTTGAATACATAAACTTAACAGAAAAAGTTTGTGTTAAAATATTTTTTCTCCCGTATGCAATATATCCTTGTAATTATTTTGGTTCTAAGAGTTTTTTAAAAATCGATACTAAATTTTCTATATCTTCATATTTTATGAAATGATTTTTTCCACCTAAATTCATTATGTGTTCATTAACTGTAAAGCCTGACTTACGTAAAATGACTTGTTGTTGGTATTGGGTAATACATTTTTTTGTTTCTGGTATTTGTAAAGTATCATTAATTTTTATTGAATGAAATTCAAAATTTATATAAAGTTATTTATTATTATTATTATCTTCCCATGAATACATGATTTGGGGTGTAGTTTTAAATGTTTTATTGACTGTCTTCTTGTAGCTATTTCTATGTTGTTGAGATCCAGCGTATAATTTCAAATAAGTATGAGAGTAGTGTTTATAGCTGTGCAAAAATGTTTATTTGTGTATTGAAAACTTGTCGAAGTTTGTCTATTAATCTTCTTTCTCTTTCTATTCTAGGTATTGTCATTGGTTGAATACATGATTTGGGGTGCAGTTTTCTATGTTTTGTTAACTGTCTCCTTTTCGTTATTTCTATGTTGTTGAGATCTGCGTTTGACCAGGGAATAACTCCAAATGAGTATGCGAGTATGGGTGTATCATAAGTGTTGATGGCTTTGCAAAGATTTTTGGAATTGACGTGCGTTTTTTGATTTGGTTGAAACGTTTCTCGTACTGTGCTGCAACTTCTTTTTTATGGTATGTATGAAAGCCTACCTTGGTACTTTCTTAAAATCCGAGATATTTATATGTTTCATATATTCTTCATCCCTCTCTCTATATGCAGTGCTTAAGATTTGCTTATTTCAAATTTCATTTCAATATACGAGGTGTGATCAAAAGATAACCGTTATTTTCATCTTTTCGTGAGTTACGTATGTTCGATGTTCGCATTTTTTTCTGTTATGTTGGTACACATGTCTGTTATATATGTTTGCAATACCAACCATTTTGGATTGTCTGTCTGTTTTTGACAGGTAAAAAAGTTAGTCGTGTTTTGGTGTGCTCTTCGATTTTGTACTATTCGAAAAAATGGATCAAAGAAACTGTGTTCAGTTTTGTGTAAAAAATGAAATTAAATGCGCAAGGACATTTGAAATGTTGACTGTGGCCTTTGCCGAGTCTACTATGAGCAGAACACAAGTTCAATTGTGGTATAACCGGTTTAAGGAAGGCCGAGAAGATGTCAATGACGATGCTCGTCCTGGACACCCGAGCACGTCAACAACCGATGAAAACATTGACGCAGTGAAGAAAATGATTTTGGAGAATCGTCGAATCACTATCAGAGAGGTTGCTGATGATGTTGGCATATCGTTGGGCTCACGCCAAGCAATTTTTACGGATGTTTTAGGCATGAAACGTGCGGCAGCGAAGATTGTTCCAAAATTGCAAAATTTTGAGCAAAAACAACGTCGCATGGACATCGCTCAGGAGCTGTTGAACATCGTCAACGACGATCCAGATTTCCTCAAAAAGATCATAACTGGTGACGAATCGTGGGTGTATGGCTATGGCATTGAAACCAAAGCCCAATCATCCCAATGGAAACGTCCAGATGAGGTATCGCCTACAGCTCCTGTTTCGATTTTTCTTTTATCTCCTCAATCGTAGCAAAACGCTTTCCTTTCATCGTTGTCTTCAGTTTTGGAAAGAGGAAAAAGTCAGCGGGGGCCAAGTCCGGTGAATACGGTGGTTGAGGCATGATAACGGTTTTGTTTTTGGCCAAAAACAGCTTCTGAGCTGAGAGGGATGAAGAATATATGAAACATATAAATATCTCGGATTTTAAGAAAGTACCAAGGTAGGCTTTCATACATACCATAAAAAAGAAGTTGCAGCACAGTACGAGAAACGTTTCAACCAAATCAAAAAACGCACCTCAATTCCAAAAATCTTTGCAAAGCCATCAACACTTATGATACACCCATACTCGCATACTCATTTGGAGTTATTCCCTGGTCAAACGCAGATCTCAACAACATAGAAATAACGAAAAGGAGACAGTTAACAAAACATAGAAAACTGCACCCCAAATCATGTATTCAACCAATGACAATACCTAGAATAGAAAGAGAAAGAAGATTAATAGACAAACTTCGACAAGTTTTCAATACACAAATAAACATTTTTGCACAGCTATAAACACTACTCTCATACTTATTTGAAATTATACGCTGGATCTCAACAACATAGAAATAGCTACAAGAAGACAGTCAATAAAACATTTAAAACTACACCCCAAATCATGTATTCATGGGAAGATAATAATAATAATAAATAACTTTATATAAATTTTGAATTTCATTCAATAAAAATTAATGATACTTTACAAATACCAGAAACAAAAAAATGTATTACCCAATACCAACAACAAGTCATTTTACGTAAGTCAGGCTTTACAGTTAATGAACACATAATGAATTTAGGTGGAAAAAATCATTTCATAAAATATGAAGATATAGAAAATTTAGTATCGATTTTTAAAAAACTCTTAGAACCAAAATAATTACAAGGATATATTGCATACGGGAGAAAAAATATTTTAACACAAACTTTTTCTGTTAAGTTTATGTATTCAAGAAATTTCCCAGTGGATGTAACTAATACAGAGGATCAGGGGAATATTATCTTAGAAACGCATATTAGATTTCATAAAAATTATAAAGAAGTTACTATTGCCTTAAATGAATAAACAATTTAAAGTATATTTTCCTAATTTTTAAATTTATAATAAATATAAATACGATAGATATCCAAAAGGAATGCCAATTGAAGACACTCCAATTCCTAACAAGGAGGGGAGAAATTGTATTTGGAAATTCTCTGCATAAAGCTTAGAGTATATCAATTGAATTGACGCGTATTCAACATTTGTGATTGTTAAGCTAAGAGCCGAGCAACAAAACTTGGATGAAAAAGTTTTGGAAACATTGAAAAAGTCTCCAGAACCAAAAATAATAACATCTAATGATTAAAAAGGCTTTGCTGCACACCCGTTTAAAACCTGAATGCAAAGGTTTCTTTTTAACATTTATTATTGTGATCCCACATTTAGTACTACAAATGAGCAAGTAGAATGAAAACATTCTACAAAAATTTAAATTGCAAGGTGCCTTAAAGGAGAATTCAAACAAAATATTGATTTTGAATCGGTTATGAAAGCCTTACAAGAGTATAACCAAACAATACATTCTGGAGGACACATTGAAAACAACACAAAATAAAATATTAGAAAGCCATATCCAGAAAAGTGAAAATGGAACTAGAAAAATTGTTATGTAACTACGTAAAAATTATTAATGAGAGAAATAAATTGAAACCTTTATATATAAAACTAGTATTTGAAGAAAATTTAGGTGTTCTGTTAGTGGTAAACATAGAATCAATAAAGATATTATTAAAAATTTATTTTAGAAAAATGTATTTCCGAAAAAGTTGAAATTGTTTTCATAACAATAACCAAGGGAATTGATTAACCTCGAGAATTGTGTTAATTAAAAAATGTGATTCAATACTGAATACCATGGTGACATTTTCCATGTTACTCTCTAACTTGACAAATTATAATTCTCTAATACAAAGAAAAGAAATTTTGTTGAATATAAAACTTATGACAAATTTTTTATTTGTAGTATCAGAGTGTAAAAGTAAAGTCTTCGTAATTCCCACTACAGTTATATAAGGGATGAAAGAATCGAACCATCAGTATCGTGTAGCAAACGGAAAAAATGCTATTTAGCGTATGCTATGTCTTTTTTATAAGATTTTCTCAATCAGCATCTCAGTAAACGGTGCAATTTAGATAATTCGTACGTTGAGAATGTAGAAGAATATAGAAGAAATATCAACAGCTGACTCTCCGGCACCTCTGATCGAAAATGCACAATTAGATATAAGCACTGCCGTAAGAAGCCCCTTGTCACCATCCAAAAGGCATAACACTATGGAAACAGAAATGACAGCAGGACCAATGATTGAGTTTCAAAAATCAAGAAGAGGCGATAACCAATCAGAAAATCCAAATTCACATTTTTTAAATATATGCTTGCTGATTAAAAAAATCTGTCAAATAGAAGGCAAGGTTATGCAGAGTGCGTTTGTCAAATGAATGGAATGAGTTCCTGAAAGAGGAGGAAAATGACGCCATCAATCCATCAAATGCACCATCAGCAGGAGCAGTGCTATTAAATATTGACTATGAAGGTCAACAACAAGTACACTTCATATTGAAAATTAATGAAATTAATATGTTTACATTCTATATTCAACTTACCATTTATACATATTCGCTTTTGCCAAAGAAAGTATTTTTGAGTTTGAAAAAATATATATTTTTTATACACAAATATTTTTTTTCTTTGTTTTTACTTACCTTAATGTTATGAATAATAGTTCATCAGGAGATATACTTTTCGATAATTTGTACGTAGTTCGTCTGTGAATGTTTCTGCCTCCATTCTTCTGCAATTTCTAACTTATTCAGGATAATTCCTGAGATCTGCAGTTAGGTTTTTGATAGTATCGTCTGCATATGTCTTTGGATTGTACGGCTGTACCCACTAATCTCTATTTTTTGCTTCATTTTGCTCACAAAATTCAATTGAACTATATAAAACTGGCACAATTACATGTTGATCAACAGAAAAAAGCAAATCGCACTTGTTTGTTTTGCTTATCTCAATGCACACCAAAAGAAACAGTGAAATGAAATGTTTCGTTTTTGTACATTGTGTTTCGCTTGGTGTGAATGAAAAATAAATATGGTTCTTGCTTCAAGTATCAAAAAAGTTTGGCTTCATTCGGTATGTAATAAGCCTCAAGCAAGGTAAGGTAATCAAATTTTTAGAAACTGAAACTCCTAAATAAAAAAAATCAAGTTGCATAATAAGTCTGTTTAGACCGACTTCGAAAAAGACTTTACCCTTATGTATACTGCGCTGTACATTACTACTAAATTTTATTAATATAAAATCATTAGGGCCATATCTAAGGTAATTTACAGTGGGGTTCAGTGAGTTGATGGTAAAGGACGGAAAACCACAATAACTAGTACTCATTCCCATTCATAATTCATTATTGTGTCACTTCCCCGCTTATCCCAACACACTATAAATTGTTGTTATGCTGACCCCACTCGAGAATGTGGCGAATGCATTTACCACTTTTGTAAGTGAACTGGATAGCCTTTGAGCGGTCACTCACTCCGCTACTCTGTGGCATTTCTTAAAAACCAAGGACAGTAAAAATTCTACAGCACTGCAGTAGTTTCTCCAATAGCAACTCTCAACAATCTATGATACCTATAAGTGGTAAAATAATACGAAAATGTTGAGTGCGAGTCACTATTTCCTTCCTCGCAGAATAAGGTCGAATGAAAACCAACTAGTTAATAATTAAAATTTTCAATTTCGTGACAGGTACAGACCGCAACATTATCCACAACCAAACTACAAACAACTGCCCTTTGCCCAAGTAGAGGTTCTTTTAATTTTCAGGCACAAAACCCTGCCGTCACCAGGTTTGAACAATATATGAAAGCAAAATTTAGACTTTGTCCAGAAACGATTATTTAGAAATAGCTCAGCAGACAATCAATTTTGTGGCCGCTGGCAGCGAAATAAATGAGTTGGCCATAAATTTAACTGTAATAAAAACTGGAGAAATAGAGGCAAACTTTTATTGATTCTATTATGGAAATTGCTGACTCTATCAAATATTACAACGTACATTTCTTAGCTTAAAACACTCTTCGGTTCGTGGAGTGTCGGATGGAGAATGGGGCTATTACTTTTACACTGGTTCAAAGAACAACTATATTCCACCAGAAATAGTCAAAAATGCAATTCCGAACTAATCCTCCTACTTTGCGAAAACAGTCGCAAAACATATAGAGATAAAGGAACATGCGAATTTACTCTTATTTGATTTAAAAAATAAGATACTCATATTGTATATTTTAGCAACATTGAAAACATTTGATGCTATCATTTTCAACTCTAGCCTAAGAGCACTCGGTACAGTAATTGACATCACAAATAATAACCTGTGTCCAATAAATGGGCAGAGAATAAAATTTTACAAAATCGCATTCAGATACTACCAAATAAGTTGTTCTACAGAACTCTCATATTTCAGAAGCGCATCGAATGGCTTTGATTAAATTGTGCAAGCTTTTTCTTATCTCTTTGCAAACCTTAACGAAAGTTTCACTTACACAACAGAAATATATGGCGAAATTAGGACACAGCCAGAATATTTCAAGTCTTACTAATCACTTAAGCCTGAAATTGCAAAGCAAAGAAACAAACTGCTTCAAAACCAATTAATCATGCAACACCCGCGATCACAATTCAATCCACCAGTATAGATTGTGCCAAAAAAATCGTGGCCGTCTGGAGATAAAAATATATACTTGTTATTTATTTCCGCAAATTGAACCTGAAGACAATCTTAGATACATATCCCATTCCAGACATTAGCATGCTACTTTTACAACTGAACCGAAATAAGTTAATCACTGTTATTGACTTAAAAGTGACTTCCACTAAATTCCTCTACGTAAAGTTGATGTCTAGAATACTGTATTTTCGGTTAATTATGGCAAGAAATTGAGTTCATACGCCTCCCATTTGGACTTAAAATGTCCCATCTATATTTCAAAGGGCTCTCGACGACATTTTGCACAATTACATTGGTAACTATAATTTGATATGTCTATATAGAGGAAGGCCATTTGCAACATTTTCAGTAAAAACAAGGAAGGCCATTTGCAACATAATCAATCCGTTTTTCTAACCTTATTAGAAAGCAAAGTAAAAGTTGAATTGAATAAGTGCAGTTTTTTCAAAACCTAATTCGAGGTTCTTTGAATAATATCTGATAAAGCTGAGAAGTATACCACTTAATCGTGTGCTGTTTTATTCGCACTACTCGTTACGATCTCGATACAAGTGACGAATCGAATGCGACTAAGATAAAATAAATATTTATGCATAGGAAATATTTTACTTTTGAATATTTTATACATTTTTGAAATAGTAGTGTAATATTTGCTCTAGCTATATAGTATATTTTTATTATTTTTTAGTTGATATATTAATCCAATTAATACATTGCTTAAAGTAGATTATAATTTACAAATATTTTAGGTGCATAACCAATATTTGTAAGTGGTGCGTTTTTTTTATGCGGTCTCCCCAATAGGCCTAATCCACATGTGTGTCCAATTGTACACCGTCCATTGCATGTGACTTTGGAAATTTCCCATAATAGCCATGAATAACGTAGGTTCCATGGATCCATGCAATAATTTAATAAACCAACATCAATATCCGTTTTGGCATTTAAAAGATTTCAAATATTTGATACAAAGCATTACGATAACAGAAATTATTACAAAGCCAAGTTACTAGCATTGCAAAATACTTACCATCCTCAAAGTTTATATGAACCTCAAAATATGGTGTATAGGTGAACAGGAAAATCAGAGGGGAATAGTGTACCTATTAAGAAGTGGCTACCTAAATTGTAGCAGAACTTTCACAAAAATAATTCAAATCAAGTTCGGTAATTTTTCATTTGGAGTTGTACTTTAGAGCATATCTATATTAAACTAGAATAAAAACAACAGAAAATTTCAATATGGAAGAGGTGATGAAGAAGCAAACTAGCTGACGCCATGACTGTATTAACAAAAATCTACATAGGATATAGTAAAACACGATTTATAGTGTCACTCATTGAAATACTTTGACTTGTACAGTAACAATAAACTTGTGGAGTCCTACAAATAATTGCAGAGTTAGGAAAGTAAGTGTACTAAATACCTTGTAGGAAGTAGAATATACTACTAATTAGAACAAAAGAGCTACTTTCATTTATGATAAGAAATAAGGAGGCTAAAAACTAAATACCAATAAGACTCAAATATATATATATATAAAATATATTATAAAAGAAATTAAGTTCCTACGCCCTACAAGAAATAGCCAACAGCTCCGGTAATATTAAAATGTGCACAAGGAATTTAATTCTAAGTGAATATAATATAGTTGGCAGATGGCTTCAGACTTATGACATGGACCACAATATGACTAGACCCTAAATTTGGCAAATTTATTATTTGGTTGCCCCATGTGGTTGTTGTCAGAAGTTCTATTGCACAATTTTTGATGCCTGATCTTGGTCAAATGGTCTTGAAGCATCAATCGGGAGAGCTTTCTTAGTAACACCACTATTAGAAATTTCAGGACCTCCAGTCTATGTGTGCCGCATATTCGATGCTAAAACCAATATGGGTCTTTTTTATTAGGTTCAGTTACACAAGAGACAACTATTTGTTTGTTTTAAATGTCTTGTGTGACAGATGTATGGAAATATGAATCCAAATACTTTAAAATGTATTTGGCAGATCTGGAAAAATATATTAGAAAGATTTTTAAGGAGAAGATTTGGTGTGTATTTTTTTCTTTAATAAATCTTTTGGCATCCAATTGCAAAGAGCCCCTTCGCCAGATACAGGTTGCAGTTTGCTCAAGTAAACTTGTTAAGTTTAGCCTGCAAACTGTAACCCGCAAAGGAACGCGAAGCAGCAGCTTTTGCATTTGGTTCTTCTTCGCCGCTATTGTCAGTACTATTGTCAATAAATGTCAATTGTCCGGAAATAACTTATCAATAATTTGATCATAAGATACAGTACTAGCATCCGATGTCAGAGAGAAGTTCCAGTCCAGATTAGTATCATGCTCATTGTTGCAGTTAGTATTCAATAAGAATGACTGTGTGACGATTTTCATAGATAATAATCTAGCCGTCATATATTTCTCGTACTGAGGGATTAACATTGTGTCCAAGTTTAGATCTAAATACGGAAAATAAGTTTTCCAGACAGTCCTGACTCACATAACTGACTCGTTGCTAAACAAAATCATTGTAGAGTGCTCGTATATGTGTATTGTACCTGTCAATGCAATGAATTGTAACATGGGAAAGCACTTTCAAACTCAGCAAAATTATTAAGTTTATCCAGTTGCCCATTAGCTCTGGAGACTGGCAATTTTTTAGGTTTACTCGGCGTAAATATAGTTCCATTTATTAATAGTTACTAATATACGAGTACATTTAAAAAATGAAATAAAATCAATACATTTATATTATTTACACTTATGGGGAAAAAAATTTAAATCTATGGTTCCTGGACATTTAATATTGTCGAATGAGAACATTTGTATTATTATATATCTGAAATTCATGTGTGCTGGGGTTATCAAAGTCGACTTGGCTGATTGTTTATTTTCCTACAGCCACTCAAAATGCATGTACACACAAGAACACACTACAACCGGTCCGCTGTTCAATTTGCCTTTGCTAATGATTGAAATTCGTTTTCCTTTCAGAAAAAAAGATATAAAAGTATAACATACCCACATGCATATATATACACAAATATGCATGCCGTAACCCTGTAAGCAAGAATACAAACATTTGCACATAGTAATAAACACACATGCACATATAGAGATCGTAACAAAACGAAAAAACCAGAATGTGTGTCTATAGGTTTTGCTCTTGCATTGCCGATCAACTTCGGGCTTTGAGTATAATTAATTATTGTCAGCCACTCAATTTTAACTCATTATGCTGAGTGAAGAGAACTATGTAGTAAATTGTCTTTGGTTCAACATATCTGTTAGCAAGGAGTACATACTTCAAGAGGGTTCAAATAACTCACGAGAGTGCTTCGGAGCTTCAATTGCGCGGAAACAAAATTACAAATATTTTAATGTAATCTTTCTGGTTCATTGCTTGTTTAAACATTCTCACAATGGCATCGTCTAGAAAAATATTCCTTAACTTTGTTGTATCCAAACGGTTAAATATCGGTAAAATGGAAGCATCTGTCCTTGTAAATAAGCAAATTAACCATAGAGAATTTTTTATAACATTACGCCTTGTATCAATGGACAAGGTTTGGTAAAATTTGTACTGCTATCGGAAGATTAGATATTATTATACGAGTATACAGTTTGTCAAGAAAGTGTTTTGACAATGGAAAATAATCGTGAATTTGATTTCTCCCCAACATAATATAGTACTTCTTTATTGTTTCGATTAATTTTTTGATTCATTTCTTTTAAAAAATGTGTTTGACTTAAGATACTAAAAACATAGCAAAAACAAAGATAGTTAAACAATTTGCAGTCAAGAAAGTGTTTTTACAATTCTCATTGGAACTAATTTAGCTACACAATGCATTCACTGTTATGAAATTGATGCTTCACTATGCTTTGTACGCATTTTAGACCCAAATTATTCAAAACTATTTGTTCTTTGCTCATCGAATGGAGCAATTTTAGCAAATTGTTGTGCCTGGTAGGAGAACGTCATTTGATATGAGTCAGTTGCTTTACTATAACCACCGCATCCGAAAAAATGTGGAAAAATTGTTCTACATGTTTCATTTGACTAATTATTTATAATATTTAAATAAAGTAAAAAAGGAAGATAGTCTGGTCCAAAGCGAGGTATCAAATAGAGCAAAACGCATTTTGGTAAGGAAAATAGTCGAAAATCCGCCGGTTTCTACTAGAAGCCTTTCAAGTCAATTAAATGAAGTATGTTATCTTGCGGTTGCCTACGGAACAGTAAAGCACCTCCTGATAGAGTACCAGTATATTTCAAGAGTTGCTCGAAAAAACCAAAGCTTTTAAAACAAAACATTGAGAAGCGATTGCTTTTGATAGGATTTACTTTATCAATCCGAATAACTATTGGGATGACGCTATATTTTGCGATAAGAACAAAATCATGCTTGTTGAGTAAGAACGCAGAGTCTTGGAATTCACGTGTGCTTTATTCAACGACTTAGAAGCGAGAGAGATAATATATGTGGATCATGAAAGTAGGAAGTTAAGAAGAAAGTAAATTAGGTAGGGTTGCCAGAATTATATTTCTAACAGCCTCACTTATTGAAATAATTAATTATACAAAATAACAATTCATTTTTCAAGGAACAAATTTTGACGAAAAGTGTAAATTACATGTGTCTAATTATTTTTCATTAATTTTTCAATACAATTTTTGATGCCCATTCCTTTGGCACAATTTAATATTTTGTTGCTAGATACTGCTTTGGTTAGGCAATCAGCTACCATTTGTTCAGTTGGGACATAATAAACTTCAAACATCCCAGCATTGATGTAGTCGCGTATAAAGTGGTGACGCACGTCAATGTGATTTGACTTTGCGCGGAAAGAATCTGTTTGAGCCAAAGCTAGCGCTGATTGATTAGTCAGGGTCCGAGTAACCCACGAGACCTTCAGAACCGCCATAAGAAAGTTTATAATTAGCAGTGCCATTTAGGTACCTGAAAATTCGTTTAACAGCGGCCCAGCGGGGTTTTCCATGCTTTGCGTTGAACCGACTAACATCGTTAACTGCAAATGCAATGTCCGGCCGCGAGCCCTGTGCTAGATATAACAGACTCCCTATGACCTCCTGGCACGGTACGCTTACCAATTCTTCGTCGCAGTCGTTCAGCGATAACTTTTGGTTAATATCACTTGGCGTCGATATCGGCTTCGAATTTTCCATGCAGAATCGTTTCAGTATTTCGTGAGCGTATTTTTGCTGATCCAAGTAAACTCCTGCTGCACTATAAGTAATACTAAAACCAACATAGTTTTCGCCACACCCATGTACTTCATCTTGAATGTTGTGGTAAGTTGACGCACAAATTCATCACGAACTGCAGGGTCATCCCAAAAAACGAGAATGTCGTCAACATATATGGAAACGATTAGTTTTGCGTCGTGTCTGAAGTAAACGCAGGGATCTGTTTTGGATTTCATCAAACCGAAATCTCGCAATGTTTTATCTAACAATAGGTTCCACTTTCGGCCACTTTGCTTTAGCCGGTAGATAGCTTTGCGCAATTTGCAAATTTTTCCGCTGTTTTCACAGCAGCCATCGGGCAGCTCTATAAAAATTTATTCCGTCAAGTCGCTTTGTAGGTATGCGGTGACGTATAACGTTACCTTTTTCGTCGCGTTTTGTGCGAAAAACCCACTTTGATTTAATCGCCTTTCGATTAACAGGCAGATTGTATATAGCCCATGTTTGATTTTCGGCGTGAGAGCTTAACTCGCAACGCAGTCGGCGTTAGACAAAGCTTCGTGTACAGTAAGTGGTTCGTCACACTTGTCTCTTATTGCTGCGAAATGCGAAACATAACCCTGACTGCCGAAGTCGCGCGGAACAGCAGGCCTCGTTGATTTTCGCAATGATTCTGGTATCGATATTTCAATGTCTGGAACGAACGTATCGTCTGTAACATCGTCGAAAGTCTCTTCGCTCTTTACAGCTTTGTGTTCTTCTTCCAATGCCCTCACTGAAGGTGAATCGTCTTCAACATCGACTGGAACAAATGAAACGATGCTGGGCTCGGTTTCCATGAAGACTACATCGCGGCTCGTTGTAATTTTCTTCGTTTGTGGATTAATACACCCTTTTGTCAAGTCGCTATACCCAACAAACATCAGCTTCTGCGCCTTTGGATCCCATTTGTGTCTGCGTTGTTTAGGCATATGAACCATCACGGGAGATCCAAAAATTCGTATTCCATTTAAATCGACGTCACGACCTGTCCACAGCTATTCCGGAATTTGCCCATTTAATGCTGAACTAGGTGAACGGTTTATAATATATACCGCCGTATTTACCGCCTCTCCCCAATACGATTTACATAAGTCAGCATTAACATGCATTTGGCCCGTTCTACAATCGTACGGTTGTATCGTTCGGCGACTCCGATTTGCTGGGGAGTGTAAGCAGCTGATTTTTTGGTGTAATATGCCGAACGAACGACAGAGCGAATCAAACTGCTCGCCGACAAATTCGGTCCCGTTGTCCGTGCGTATTACTTTAATGCTTTTATCGCACTGTTTTTCGGGATACCGCTTAAAGCTTTTGAAGCAATCGGCAATTTCGGAGTTCTGTTTTATTAAATAGAGAAAAACTTTCCGGGAATAGTCATCCACAAAGGAGAGGAAATATCGCGAGCCTCCTAAAGAGGTTGTCTCCATTGGACCACATAGATCTGCATGGACAAGCTGAAGCAATTCATTAGCTCGTGTTCCAACGCGTTTAAAGGGAGCTCGTGATAGCTTGCCTTTGTGACAGGCCTCGCATTTGGCTAATATGCTTGCATCTCCATTAAAGTCGACTATATTACTATTTTTTAAAACATTTAAGTCATTATAGTTCAAGTGGCCAAGGCGACGATGCCACGTCATCACGTCCACTTTTGCATTGGCGAGCAAGCATGAAATTGACCGTTAGCTTCGGCGACAAGCTCGTTAATTCGATCGAATATTTGACATCGGCCTTTGTTAAAAACAACTTTATTCCCGTTTTCAAGTATTTGTGAAACAGATAGCTAATTAGAGGTTAGTTAAGGAACAAACAACACTTCTTTCATTTCGATTTCATTATGTTCCAAGCAAAACTTGACATTGCCGATTCCTACAACAGTCATTCTTTCGTAATTTGCAGTTATGATTTCTTGAACAGGGGACACGCTTAGGCAATTAACTTTGTTTTTACAGGGTGTCATGTGTTTGGATGCACCACTGTCGATGTACCACTCATTTTGATCTTGCTCGTTTTTATACGACACGTAAGCACTAAAGGCTACCTTCCGACCATTGGTATTGCTTAAATTTTGGCGAAGTTTTTTATGCTCATTGCAATCTTTACTAAAATGGCCTTTTCGTCCACAATTATAGCGCTTTAGATTTTGTTTGTTAAGTTTAGGGTATTTTTTCTTCACACTTAAAAATGCACTTCCACCTTTTGCTGTTTTTTCATAGTCTCCATCTAGCAGCTTCATTTTAATGTTTCCCCCGTAATTTTTGTTCCACTACTTTCTATGCCCATTATGAACGGCTTAAAGTCATCGCTTAACCCTGCAAGCATTATGGCACCTAACCATTCGTCGCTTATATCGAAACCGATACCAGAGAGCTTATTCGCGGTATTGACGAGCTGATTAACATAAATGGCCATTGATTCACAATTTGTAAGGCGCGCCGTGATCAGTTTTCGCAATAGACCGATTTTTCGCGTGAGTTCAGAATCTTCGTATAGATGTTGAAGGGTTTGCCAAATGTTGGCCGCAGTTTTCTGATTTTGTATATGAACGTATATTGATTCATTCACGGACAAGATAATTTTAGCACGCGCTCTACGCAACTTCTTCTCATCGGTTTCTTTCACAGGATCCGTAATGCAATTTTGTAGATCGCTCAGCTCCAATATACTTTCCATGGCAAACTTCCACGTGTGGAAGTTTTCACTACCGCGAAGCTTTTCTATCGCGTGCGTGTCCGAACAGGCCATCTTGTTTCATTTATTTACAATGAATGTATTTATTAAACACGCTACTTGCACAAACTTCTCGCTTTTAATAAAATAAGCAACATATGCTTTTATTTAAAAGGCTTAACCACGACACGTATCAAATCAGATTTGGCTACTTGCAGACGCACTGTTGTCTGGGCCCATAATCTGTTGAGAAAGAACGTAAAGGCTTGGAATTCACGTGTGCTTTATTCAACGACTTAGAAGCGAGAGAGATAATATATGTGGCATATATTCTTGGATTAGGTTTGCGTTCTTTCTCTAAAAATTTATTAACCGTCCGTTTACAATTTACCCATAATCTTATAGTACATTACCTTTATTTACAACTACCAGGGGACTAGCCCAGCTGCTTCTTGTCACTGGTAAAACACCCTTCACTACAAAGCCTGTTTATTGTTTCCTCAATGTTCGGTCTCAATCCGTATGGAACTACATTCGGTTTGCAAAAGATTGGGAATGCGTTCTCCTGTAACACTATCTCTGTCTTATAACCTTTAATCACACTCATTTTATCTTTTCTAAAAATTTCATTGTACTTACTCTTCCATTCGGTACATATTTCACTCACATTATAACAACTTTTTAACTTTTTCGGAATTGTGAAAAACTTTCGCCAGAATGGAAATAACGCATCAACCCAATTTCTTCCTAATAATGATGTGAAATGAGTGGTATTTAAAATAGTTAATTCCAATTTATATTTGTATGAATTTACAACAATATCAACATTAATTTTGACTACAGTATTAATGTATTCACCCAAAATCAATTTCATATGCCGACATTCTTCCCTCAGTGTACAATTTACAAACTATTGTAAATACAAATTCCGACTTTTGAACGTTTCGCATATGTCGACTTCAGATTCAATGTCTATTCCATTAACCTTTAATAAAATACTGTGATTAACTTTATTATTTAATCTACAATTATTAATATACCCACACGAGTATGTCTGATTCGAGTGATTACTGTATCGAAATGTGTTATCGCTATTTATATACTCTTCTTCGCTTTACTCTATATTGTTTATACACTGCTTATACTTATTCTTATAGAATTTTATAATATGTCCGTATTCTCCACATCCATAGCATTTGATTCCCCGTTGATGTTGTTTCTTATATTTCTTCACTTCGAACCCATGTTCTGGTTTTCTGTTTGTTATATATATGTATATATATACATATATATATATATATATATATATATATATATATATATATATATATATATATATATATATATATATATATATATATATATTTATATATATATATATATATATATATATATATATATATATATATTTATATATATATATATATATATATATATATATATATATATATATATAAATATAAATATATATATATATATATATATATATATATATATATATATACTCGTATATTATTGTTCAAAAACAATGTTTGGCAGTATCATCTAGAGTGGCAAAAATGTTATTCGGATTGGTTGAAGCGCATGCGAAAGTGTTTTGATCATTATGGAGAATTATTATTATTATTAATTACAATTAAAATTATAATTAAGAAATCACTAGCTCCCGTGACTATTGGCTTTTGTTAAAATTAATCTTAAATAAATTATAAATGTTTAAAATTATTAAACAAAAATTTGGATACAGTTTCTTTTTTAAATTATAAATAGTTTGAATATTTTCTACGGAATGTTCACAAATGAAATTGATTGGTCTTTGATTAGAGTTTCTGCAGAGGGTGATGAGTGGGCAATTTGAAAAAATATGGGAAACTGTGAGTTGGGAAATACGGCAAAACTGGGAAATAGGTTGCGATTTGTTCTTTAGTAGGTGTGCGTGCATGATGTTTGTGTGACCTAACCGAAATCTATCAAAGCATCTGTTCATTGGATCAGTGGTCGATGATGGGAGTATTACGTCAGTGTGGTTATTGTTGGAGGCTTTGTGTTCTTTGTAGTTCTGCCAGTTTATGATAGTTTTGTTGATAGCATAGGATGATGCGACCTTTTCCACAAATTTGATGGCGAGAGGCAAAATGCGGTGGCTATTTCACTGAAAATCTCCCTGCTTTATCTGCGCATTCGTTTTCAGTTATCCCTGTATGACCTGGTATCCAGATTAATCTCTCCTTTTTGCCTAGTTCAAATAGCAACTGCTTTATAGTCAAAATGGGTTCAGCTGTCGATGCTTATTATAACATTTTTTAAGCTTTGGTTAAGAGCAACGCTTTAATTATCGAAAGGAAAAGTGCTTACTGCGGCAAATGAAAACAAATCCTCATAAGAGTATTCACACTCCAACAATGAAAATTGCAGAAATATCATACTGACGACCGAAGGTTGCCGAGACAGAGTTGCGCTAAGGTCCCGCTTGTGTCACAAATATGAGCTACAGAAACGCTTTTTGGAAGAAATTGGTATTCACGTTGACAAATCTAAGGCAAATGATAGCGGTTCAACAAAGTATGGGAATACTCCGAGAAGAGAATTTGGAAAATTGAACATATTACAGAAATTGATATTGATGTTGTACGTAATTTTCGGATAATTCTGATTGCTATTTCATGCGAATTTCCTATAAATGTTTAAAAATTTAAAATCGTTTGTGAAGTTACCGCAAGATTATATATATGGATCAAAACAAGTGGTACCCAATGTCTGCTACAGTACATACAATTTTGCTCAGAAATAATAGATAACTCTGTAGTTCCTGTTGGCTCTCTCGGCGAAAGCGCTTCTGAATCCCGAAATAAATTATACAAGCAAGGTCGGATTTTTCATGCTAGGAAAAATAGCCGTAAGAATAATTTAGCATATGCAGTTGAGTTTAATGTGGATAATGATGAGGACCTAATGGTTATATAAAAACTGGGCGTGGCATTGCACCAATGCAGCCCAACTTTTTTTTTTGTATAAAAACCAAATCTGTGAAGATTCGATTTTATGCCAAAATCTGGCATTGGTAATATAGTGCATTCGCTTAATACCGGATTCCTTCACAATGCTATTGGTCCTTGACTTCCTAACAGATCCTCAGTCCTGCTCGCCCAACCCGAATTGTCCTTTCACCATCTTTAATGGTCCCAAAAATCATTTAAAAATAAAATGGATATATGTTCGACAAAAAACAAAATTGGCTTTACACACGAAAGTGGCATGATTCATTTCAACATTCAAAAATTAACCCGTAAATTATATACAACGTGATGACAGTATTTATTTATTATTTATATTGTATACTGAAATGTGTGAAAAAAAATTTTATTCAAAATGTTGCTACTGACAACCAAATACAAAGACCCAACAAAAAAATCCTCAAATCAAACCTGATATACATAGACCGTCCGATCATACTGACGACCGATGTTTGCCGAGACAGAGCTGCGTGGAACAATGCAATAGCGCCTATAGGTTGAAGTTTCTTTGACCGGAGCTGCGGCGCCTCTTTGGTCGCAGAAGTATCTACTTAAGTCTACCTAAATACTTTTATATATTGTTCTCACCGCTTCCCTGCTAGTTGACAATTTAATCGTTGGTTTCATCCTTCTCTAGCTCCAGGCTGCTACGCCTGCTTCAGAAACGTGCTCTATACTTATTTACAATCTTCGCTCCCTAAAAATATGTACATACTTAATTATATATATTACATATGTCGTTTAAACAATAACCACTATGTGTAGTGTCTCTTAGGAGTCAATTAATAGTGTTCATGCGTTGAGT
The DNA here is from genome assembly GCA_920105625.2 of Clusia tigrina. NCBI lineage: Eukaryota > Metazoa > Arthropoda > Insecta > Diptera > Clusiidae > Clusia > Clusia tigrina. The sequence goes on from OV050030.1 coordinate 126,618,921, forward strand.
CAACCACACATAGAGAGCTTAGTTCAGACTCACAACAGTTAGAGTGGTAGAAATATCCCTTCATTTATGCAATTCATTCCGGCTGCTTTCTTAAACATCAAAGGGGCATTTAACGATGTAAGGAATGTAGCGATTCAATCTGCACTTGACAGGTCTGAGGTGGAAGGACTGATTTGTAATCAGTTCTCATCCTTGCTGCCAAGCAGACAATATATAGCAGAACTAGGTAGTGCTAGTCACAAAAAGAGTTTGCAGGGCACACCCCAAAACGGACGCCTTTCACCTCTTTTGTGGCTAATCAATATCAATGAAACTCAAAGTGATCGCCTATTCTGATCACATACTTCAGGGCTGCACTGGAAATGATTCCAAACCTCCTTCCAACTAATCTTCAAAATTGTTGTATTCCCGCACAGAATTCACTAAAACTCAGGGAAACCGTTTATTGGAAAGATACCTTCCATGATCATAGCTGCATTTTAAAGGAACTACCACCTGGTATAATAACCTCGAGCACCGACTTCTTTTTTCGCAAACTGGATTCTGCGAGCTTTACAAACACATTTATATCAAGTAAGAACGATTGTAGGAAGGGAGAGGTTCTCGCCGACAGTTCTAGAATGAATATGACATGTGAGCTGGAATATTTTTTGAATCTCTAAATTGTCAACTATCCTTCAAATTACGACCGACATCTAGTGACTTTCAAGCGGAATGCATTGCAATTTGCATGCAGGATGGTGAAGAGCAAAATAATATTAACATATTCCGGCAGCCAAGTAGCAATAAGGGCACTGAGTACATTTTTTTTAATCAATTTGAAGGTAATTTTGTCTCTGAAAGGAGCATTTCAAATCATTATCGAATCGTCTGAGATCCTGGCCACATGAACATTGATCGGAAACTGAAAGAGTGTTTTCCTACATGTATATATATATATATATATATATATATATATATATATATATATATATATATATATATATATATATATATATATATATATATATATATATATATATATATCTATATATATATATATATATATATATATATATATATATATATATATATATATATAAATATATATATATATATATATATATATATATATAGATATATATAGATATATATATATATATATATATATATATATATATATATATATATATATATATATATATATATATATATACGAGGGCGGATTGATATTGAAGTTACATCGCGCTAGATGGCAGCACAAACACAAAAATTTTTTTTTAGATATTGCTATCTCTCAAACGTCAGCTGTTAAAATTTCACCCAAATTCATCGATTAGTTTATTTGTTGTAGTCGTTTGAAGTAAGCAACTTTTGTGTTTATTGAAAAATGGAAAAAAGCGAATTTCGTGCAGTGATTAAACACTATTATTTGAAAGGGAAAACGGCGAAAGAGACAAAAGAAAATCTCGATAAACATTACGGTGAGTCTGCTCCGTCAGATTACATAGTAAAATATTGGATTGTTGAATTTAAACGCGGCCGAACAAGGTTTGCAATTATACCATCAACAGGAAGGCCAAAAGAGGTGGTTACTGAAGGAAATATTAAGAAAATCCTCGATATCGTTATGAATGATCGCCGAGTCAAGTTGCGTGAGATTGTTGCAATGGTAAACATATCATATGAACGTATGTTCAACATTTTGCATGAACATTTGCATATGAAAAAGCTATAGGCAAGATGGGTGCCGCGTTTGCTCAGTGTCGAACAAAAACGAGTTCGACAGACCACTTCACAGCGGTGTTTACACATGAGAAAGCGCAATCCTGTTGATGTTTGGCGTCGATTAATAATTGTTGATGAAACGTGGGTCCACCACTACACACCTGAAACCAAAAATCAATCAAAACAATGGGTGGAAGCTGGTGGAAGTGCTCCGAAGAAGGCGAAGGCAGTGAAATCGGCTGGCGAGGTTATGGCCACTGTATTTTGGGATGCACACGGAATATTGCTCATCGATTATCTTGAAAAAGGATCCACAATCACAGGAAAGTATTATCGTGCATTATTGGATCAATTGATTGATGCAATCAAGGAAAAACGACCACATTTAAAGAAGGAAAAAATGCTCTTTTTTTCAAGACAACGCACCGGTTCATACAGCATTAGATACGATGCTAAAATTACGTGAAATACACTTCGAATTGGTTAATCATCCACCTTATAGTCCAGATTTAGCTCCTAGTGACTTCTTCCTGTTTCCAAGCTTGAGAAAATGGCTCGCAGGAAAAAGATTCATCTCAAACGAAGAAGTGTTTACCAAAACTAACGCGTATTTTGAGCGGTTCCCGAAATCGTACTATTCAGATGGTATAAAACAGTTGGAATATCGTCTTACTAAGTGTGTTGCGAAATAAATGGTTTTTGAAAAAAAAAAATGTTTTTTTCCTACATAGGTAGCTTCAATATCAATCCGCCCTCGTAGCTGCGCTCACTCACTACGTGTACTGTTCTCTCCGTCTGTTTGAGCATCGATACTTCTTTATTCGTCAATTCCATTGTTGTTGGTATTTCTATCGCCTTGGCAAATGTGGTTACATTGGCGTCGCCCAAGTGCCGATTTTGCATTCTCTCATCAGAAATTCCGCACACGAACTGAATTAATAAAGCTCTATCTTTGAATTTGTCAAAGCTGCAATTCTGTGCTCTTTGCTTCAATTCAACTATGTACTCGCTTAACGGTTCGTGATCCCGTTGTGACCGTTTAAAAAACTTGAAACATTCCGCTAAGATGTTCTTTTTCAAGCAACAAGCACAAACAATGAAATTTTATCACTATTTTCTGTGATTTTATTTAACTGCAATAAGTGGTTCAGTCTACGCGCATATAATTTAAGCTCTACTCCTAAAATGTAGCACTCTATCGACCCGATAAGTCTTTGTATTCGACATTTTTATTGTATTTTTCCGCGCACCACTTTTAAGAGTACTACTCGGATCGTTTAGTTGACATTGACTGAATTAATTCATTGTTCTTAAGTCTAGTTTTCTTAAATTTCTATTGCAAATTTAGGGTTGCCATGTAGTTATTATCTATATATATAAAAAGAAGTGTATATTTTGATTGTCAATCCATAACTCGAGAACGGCTCGACCGATTGCCATAAAATGTGCAGGGAGGAGTCATGATGGTTAATTGATTGAAAATCGGTCCAGCCATTCTCGAGTTATAATTTTTTCCCTGTAAAATTAAACATTTGAAAAAAAATTTTAATTTCGGTCCGAAAAAAAATCGATCCAACCGAATACATAAACTCATACATACACACATTAATTTGATTGACAGCATACAAATGCTAAACAGATGAACCAGTCAAAATGCACATGCTTGCCAATCACTTTCTGTCACTCTTGGATTCTGATACAGCCAGTCATACATTCACTGTTTTCCAATTGGAATTTTATTACAAGTGATTGTTTTTTAGTTTCATAAATATTGGTAAGTATTCATAATTTAAAAAGTGATTTTAAGTGTGTTCAGTGCAAAAAATGTGTTTGAATTCAAGAAAACATAGTGAAAAGTGATTTTTTTTTACATAATTTTATTATATTGCATCATCCATTTAGCGAGTACTCAATATCGAAATCGTAATGTGTACATTGTTGTTGCTGTGTACGGTGCTTTTTTTTACATCCCATTTCAATAATGGTCCAATACGATGAAATTATGGAAAAAATGGAACATCATTGAATTTTGGAAAACACTATTTCTTCATTCTTTTACCACAAATAAATAAATGAATACACGAAATCAAATAAATATTTCTAATGATCTTAAGCTATAAAAATTGAATC